>OZ014523.1:374520182-374667682 GCA_963966055.1 Lathyrus aphaca
TAGTTAAAATTCATCCCCACTCCTATCAAAACTGACACAACATGTTACTACTTCATTGTACTGTTTGTTTTTCATTTAAAAATGAAAAAAAATATTGTAAAAAATAACCAATGAATATATACGAAATGAATATAAAAAGAAAACAAAATATGACATTTCTTTTTTAGAAATTGAAACAAAATCAGTGCAAATATTCAACTTGCTTTGTATTCCCATTTAATGATCTCTAAGAGGTAATTTGTATATTTCTTGTTTCTAACTCCTTATTCTTTTTCCTCAAAACAGCTCACCACCACCCACTCAATAGAACAATAAGGAAGACACTATGTCTGAGCAGGAACATTCCGAAGACATTTACCGAGAATAAGAAGAACAGACATCACATGAGGAGGAGGAAGAGATAGAAGAAGGAGTGGCAATGTTCACACCAACTCTGCATTCGGTTCTACTTCAGTTGTTGAATGCTTATTCCGCTATTTCCTCTCCTCCATGGGGTATGTGTAAACACCCCAAATTTTTCCTCACCCATTCACACCATGGCTTGTGATCTCTTCATATGCATAAGTTCAATCATAGCATCCCATATTGCATATTTGCTTCACTGCATTGTTTCTAAGTCATCTGCATCTAGGGTTTGTGATCTGAGAAATCCAAGAGCCATTTGAGCCACTCCAAAGGTCATCAATCACTTCAAAGGGGTCCAGGAATGTTCAAGCATCATATTGTATCCTCACAAAGTCAAGGAAGTCAAAGAATCACAAGAACTGAGAATGGCATGGAAGCAGAGCCAGGCTTAACTGCACATATGACCTAGAATTAGGGTTTTGGTTTCAAAGGCCATAACTCCAATTTTTTTGGTCATTCTTGTTTCTATTGGTCTCTATATGTTATAAGGTTCATGCATATCAATTTTCATGAAGAAATTCAATGGGGAAGGCATCTGATCAAGAGTTGACTTCTTGAACAAGTCAGTGCAAAATCAGGGCATCTGAGCCCCCAATGACCCAACCACATCATTTTGATTGTGTATGATCTTTATTTGATCATAGAAGATGTTATAAACTCACAAAATTGAAGAATTTCAAGCCATTTGCAAAGTTGCCTTTTTGGGAAAATGACTTGTAATGGAAACTTGCCATTTTGGGAAACTTTTTCAAACCTTTCTTTTTGTTTCAAAAATGCTTCAGATGGGAAAACTTTGGTCATGAAAGTTGTAGAATGGATCATTCCCTTTTCAAAAAGTACAAGAACTCATTCTAATTCATTTTGGATCAAAAGTTATGGCTTGTCAAAGTTGGACAAAATCACATAATTTCAAGTTATGTACCAAAGAGGCAAAGTTGCAAAACCACTTTCCAAGGCAAAATGAGACCTCAAAGTGACTTCTAATCTTTGCACAAACATAAACCAATGCCTAAAGGTCAGAATGCACCAAAGGTTTGCCCATTTTCATGACTTATGGATCAAGAAATCACAAAAGGGCCAAAAAGTCACAAAGTTGCAAAAACTATGACAAACCCTAATCCACTTGTTGCATTGCCTCTAATCCTTTTCCATGGCTCTCCCTAAACTCAGCTGAGCCAAACCATGCCCCTGTCACAGCCCTACATTGGCCCATACCTCAAGTACACCTAACTTGGACTCTATGCAAAAACACCCATACCAATCAAGCTAGGCCACACCAACTCCTCTGACCTATCCAAGAGTGATAAGTGGACCAAAAGAAGCACAAAGCAAGAGACAACAAAAGCAAAAACCTCAGATTGCCATAATTATCAAAAAATCCTCCAACTTGCAAAACCTTTCGAATCTCTCAACTCACTCAACCAATCTTCAAACCAACTTCACCATTGATCTCAAGATGACTCACTGACCACAAACCAACCATTGAAACAGCCAAAAACCTCACATAAACCAAACACGATTTCTGACCAGTTGGCTTGCAAACTCCCAAATCAGCCAAAAGAAATTCCTTCCAAGCATCAAAACTTCATCAGGAGTTCAAGAGGAGTGGATTGCACAAAGAGAGAAGGCTTAAAAGTCCCAAACTGAGAAAGCTCAAGCTCAGGTACCTCCTTGAAACATTTTTCCAGAACTCTTATTTTTTGTTTCTAAATGATAAAGCATGCTCTCCTGATCATACTGGACTTTGAAATTTTGAAAATGGTGTAGAAATGAGCTTGTATTGATTGACTGAAATTTCTGCCATTTTTGTTCTTCCTTTCGAATCTTGTTAATGGTGAGAAATAAATTGTTTTTTAGGGAAGGGATGAGTTTAGGGGGGTGAGAAGAAGTGATCTAGAGCTTTAGAGCTCCAGAAATAACCTAGGGAATGATTTTGAAACTTTCAGGGAAGGGGGTCACCGGAGAAGACGACCGGAGCTCGTCTCCGGTGACCTGAAAATGATTAGGGTTTGAAAATTAGGTTTAACCAAGTTTGAATGTGCACCTTTGATTTTGAGGACTTTTGTTGACTCTCGCGCGAATGGAGGGCCTGGATCTCTCATTAAACCCTAATTCAGTTTAATTAAGTTAATTAATTAGGGTTAATTTTGAATTTCCCAGAAGCAATCCCAGCCACTCAAACGCGCGCCAGTCAACTCCCGCGTGTTTAGTTTGAATCTCAGCCTTAGATCCTGCTTACTTTCCATTTAATTTCTATTTTATTTCATTTTTATCCATTTATCTTTCACATTTATTTTAAAATAGTTAGAAAAATCCTAAAAATATTTCCCTTTGCATTTTTGTTTCAAATATTTTTCTTAATCAGAAAATGATTTTTATTTTATTTTTTGCATTAAAAATTATTTTTAAATCATTTAAATGTTTATTTTTAATTAGTTAATGAAAATTAATTAATTAAAAATACATTTAAGTATTTAAAAAAAAAAAATTCACATAGCATTTAGAAACATTTAGAAACATTATCCAACTCTCAAACCAAATTTCTTTTTTGTTCTTGATGCCTTTTGATCATTTTCATTGGATTTAATTTCATTTCAAGGCAATATTTTGTTCCAAACTTCAAAAATTTCTTTCTGCCAAACCCTTGAGAGTTGAATGATGATTCTTGTGGCATTGCATCTTGCATAGCATGTAGTTTATAGGATAAAATTGGTTTGACTTGATCTTGCATTTTCAATTTGTTTGGTATTTTTCTTTGTGAGACACCCCAAAACCCTAGCAATCTTAGGAAACTCATAACTTTCACTAGGTTAAGAGTTGGTTTCCCTCCTTTGGGCAGTGAGTTTGTATAGGTTTAGGATATCTTTGTTTGCATTTTCAAATTTTTATCATGTCATTTGCTTCTGATTTTGAATTTTGCTTTGTGTGTTGTTCATAAACCCTAATTTATGCCTTCCTTTGCATCCATCTTCCATTTGCTTGCATACCATGAATTGCCATGACATTTTGTGCATCAACATGATTCATAATACATCTTAGGACATATTAGAATCATGTTTGATCATTGCATCTTTCATTTGCTATGTTGTATGTCCATTACATTTCATAACTTTTCATGAACTTTCATGGTTCAAAGCATGCCTTTTTTGCATCCATATGCTTGCTTCATCATTCTTATGCCTTGTCTCATGTTTGCATCATCTCTTAGCATAACTAGCTTCATGTTCTTGCTCCTGGTTTTGGTTTGCATCATCACATTTCATCTCATTTGCATTGCATTTCATTTCTTTTGCTAACATTTCAGGTGGTAAGTTGTTTGAGAAGTGAATTTGCCTTCACTTCTCACATTCTCTTTTCATCTCTTTCATACTTCCTTTGCTGCATTTTTGTATGTGTATTGGATTGAGCTTGCTCATTATTGCTCCTTCTCACTTTCTCTCTTCAAGCAACTTGTCTTCTTAAGTGAAGCAAGTTGTTTTGCTTCTCTTTGCTTCTTGCTCCCTTCATCTGCTTCCTTCCTGGTGGTTTCTCTGAAGATCTTCTTGCAAACCTCATTAACCCTAGGACTTCCAAGCATGATAACATTTTAATATTGTTTAGTCCCCCTTAGACTTTTACCTTTGTGTCATCCTTGAGTCTTCTTTTCCCATCTCATAATCAGGGACTAAACCCTAAAGGCTTTAAGGCTTTTTGGTTAAGCTTATGCCTGCATCCTTCTATTAGGATGGAGTGTATAACTTTAATCCTAAGTGTTAAACCCTTAATGTGTTTAAATCCTTTAATTAATCCACTTAATAATCATCAAGACATCAAGCTTGTAACTTGGGCCTTGCATTAGGGTTCTAATTCTCCCTTAATTGGTTAAGAAGAACTAACCCTAGTGTTAATGGACAAGTCCCCCTCAAGTTGTCTCACAAACCATAAAAATCACTTCTCCATCTTATCATTAACTAAAATCCACTTAATAAAGGTTTTGTTTTGTCATGAGGTTAATCCCTAATCATGGATTAAGTTGAGGAGCTTTCCTCAGCTTAAACATTCTCATCTATTATCCTTTTATTAGGATGGTGTAATGAGTCTGTTTAATCCCTAATTATGGCTTAAACTCATTGCTTAACACTAAACAAAAACAACAAAAAAATCTAAATAATCACAAGTAGGTTAATGATCTTAATCCTACATCATGGTGATTAAGTGTGAGATACTGACTTCACACTTAAGGTATTCTCATTACCCCTAATCGGAGGGAGGATGTGATGAGTTTACTAACCCATTGGTTTAGGCTTAAGCTCATTTTCTTATGGGAAACTTTCAAAAGCAATAAAAGACTGAAAATACCAAAAACAAACAATAATCGTCTCCTTCAGGATTCTTTTCTCATCTCATTCACTCACAAACGAGAACTTTCTTCTTCCGTCTAATGCAAGACAGTTTGCACCTGAGCCAGACAGGTCATACACTTGAGCATAGACAAGTATGCAGTTCACAAGTCAATTTATCTTTCAGTCTCTTTGGGTCGAACTATGGTGTTCTGACTTCCTCATTGCACGAGAGGATACGTAGGCATAACTTAACAGTTATCGAACAAAAGTCTCTTTATATTCCCCCTCTTATCAGTCTTATTCTTTAAACCTCATAGTCTTGAGCATTTCATTCTTGTTCTTACACTGACACTTCTCTTATACACTTCACATTCTTTTTACACTGACACTTGCATTTTTTCCAGCTTTGATACACATTTTAGCACTGACACTACCCCTTTAAACACAAATCTTTTAAGCGTGGATCCCGTCGAGTACGGCGGACAATTTGGGTGCTAATACCTTCCCAGGTTGTAACCAACCCCCTTTCTCAGTCTCTCTGGTTCGCAACCGTCTTATCCATCTCTTTTCTTAGGTTTATGCAGCATTACCTTTCCTTCGGGATAAAAATGCCTAGATGGCGAATCTATTCATTTCCTTCTCTTTCGCCGATCGTTCGCGTCTGTACCCCTTCTGACCAGGTGTCATTTGGTGGGAGCGACAACTTGGCGACTCTGCTGGGAATCCTTATACTGTAACCAGGGCTTCTGGTTCTTTTTGTGGGTTCCTCCTAGCGCTTGATTGATTTGTGTTTACTGGGGTGTTTTTTGCTAATTGCGTTTATATAGTTGCTTTATTTATTTCTTTATGTACAGTTATTTATTGCTTTCTTTACAGCTTTATATACCATACTGTCATACTGTCATCTGGCTGGATCTGGTTTTTGTTTTGGTGGGTGGGGTCCTACTGAGAGTTTAAGGTCCTATACCTGGGACCTGAGTGACACTTAGGCTAGAGTGGTTCATGTTCTTTCCCATTCCATTTCGGTCTGGTGCGGGAATATGAAACACGGTTCAGATGTGGGTTTCTTCTTGAGAACTCTGTGCTACAGATCTCCTGTAGTGCTAGGGCTATCTGGGAAGCCTGCTAAGTCTGGATGACCTTTATTATTGACTTTCAGAAACTGAGGTGAATTAGAGGAGGATCTTTTATGGTTATTGTAAACACTGTACCTCCGGGTTAGAAGTGTTTACACTTCTCATAACTGATCCAAGTCTGAGGATCCTTGTTTTAGAACATCACCTGTGAGGGGGATGGGCTGTTTGCAGGTTTGCAGGTACCATTGGCCACATCATACCCTGATACATTGTTTTGATCAAGAGTACTCCATTTTGGGACAGTTCTTGTGATTTAAACCATGGACATGTGACTCTTTATTTGAGTCCCCCCACCTTGGTTACTGGATTTCTGAACCTCCATCTGGACTTCTTGAACATATATGGACCTTTATATCAAGGCAGTAATCAGATCCAGCTTGATCACAAACCCTTGCATACCATTTGCATACTCATCATTTGCATCATTTAACATTTGCTTATTTGTTTTTCAGGGTATCCACATTATATTTGGCTTGGTTTTGACCCCTTCATCTGCATAAGACCCCTGTTCATCAACTATCTGCTTCAGCTATCTTCATCAGTTGCCTGCTTCAGCTACTTTTATCACCAGCCTCAGCCTATCAGTGGCTCATTTCCAGTATCAGTCTTCATCATCAGCATTTGTTTTCAGCTCTACATCAGCAGTCATGGCACCCAAGAAGAGGAACATTTCATATCATTTCTTTGAGCCTGTGCTGACTGGCATCAGGCAGGTCCAGGCACTTATCACTCCAGACCACATCCCATTATTCAGAGAGCATTATGGAGGCATCCTTGATATGGTTATGGACCTGGATCCTTCTCAGAGGAGTTTGATCTACACTTGCCTACAGTTTTATGACCCTCATTTGAGATGCTTCACTTTCCAGAACATTCAGTTAGGACCTCTGCTGGAGGAGTTCTCATCATTGATTGGAGTACCTGTCAGGGGTGGTGTCCCCTTCAACCCAGAGATGACTTCTCCCAGCAATGAAGAAGTGGCAAAGGCACTATACTTGGAGCCTATTTTGATTGAGCAGAACATGACAACAAAGGCTGGGATCCCTGGTTTGCACCTAGACTTTTTGACTTCTCAGGCTATCCTGAAGGCCTCCTTGGGAGAATGGAGGGCAGTTTGTGCATTGTTAGCCCTCAGTATATATAGGGTTATACTATTTGAATATGAGCCCAAGTTTATCAGCAAGAATGCCATTCATCTTTTCCTTCTAAGGAACCCAATACCCACCTTGCTAGGAGATTTCTATTATTCCATTCATCAGAGGAATGAGAAGCAGAGAGGGAAGTTGGTGAGATGTTGTGCTCCTCTATTTCACACTTGGTTGCTTAAACACTTACCCGAGACTGATGCCTTCTTGAACCCTCACCAACAGAAGAATTGGGCTAAGAGACTTATTGCTCTGACTTCAGATGACATCAAATGGTGCACCCAGAGCACCAAGGGCAGTGACATAATTACTAGCTGTGGGCAGTACCCCAATGTACCTCTAATAGGAGTAAAGGGTTGCATCAACTACAATCCTTTGCTGTTTAAAAGACAATTGGGCTATGCTTTGGTCCACCCTCCCAGAGTGCAAGACTTGGCTGAAACCCTGTATTGTGAGATAAAGCCTAATATAGCTGTTGTCAGGCAAGCATCCTGGGCTTGGGACAACATCCAGACCAAAGGGATGGCTATTCTGGGAAGGTGTAATAATGTGGCTTCAGCTGAGTATTATGAATGGTCTCATGCCAGAGCTCAGGTTTCTGGCATGCTTTTCACCATTGAGGATGCACCTGGACCATCCACAGTACCACCTCCAGCCACTGTCAGCCTGGAAGAATTTGAGAAGCTGAAGGAAAGGAATGAGAATCTGTCTCAAGCTCTGAAGAAGACCCTCTGGGAGAGGAGTGATGGTCGTCTAGACATCGAGAGGTTAGAGAAGCTTAAAGTGGAGCATCTGGCCAAGATTGAGAAAGAAAAGGACTACATCAAGAAATCAAGAGCTGGAGAGCAAATATTGAAGAATGCCTGTAAAGAGGCCCAGTTTCAGAAGGCTAGGATTGATCTCTATCTAGAGGAAAGTCAAGCTAGGTGGGTCAGGATCACTGAAGCTCGCACTCAAGAAGATAAGAGAACTCAAGCTAGGATTGAGCAGTTGGAGGCCAATGAAAAGAAACAACAGGAAGCTTTGCTGGCAGCCCAGAAGGAGATTTCAGAATTGAAGCTTAGGGCTGGTGTGAAGAGGTCAAAGGACCAGGACAGACACAAGAAGCTGACCACTGCTATTGCCACCAGAAACCTTCTTATCAGGAACATCACAGAGCATCCGGATGGTCCTGTAACTGAAGCACTTTTGAGGGAGGTTAAGGAGGATGAGTTTGGTTTAGATGTTTGACTACTTCGCTTGTTGTTATTTCCATTTGATGTACTTTTCTTTTATGTTGTATTTTTGACCCTTCAGGGGCATATGTTGTAAAAACAAACTATGTATGATCCACCATTTGTAATGTATTTGTCAGTTTGTTTCACTGAGTTTCTTTTCTCAAGCAACATCAAAACATCTTCCTCGGGGTCTGGAAAGGTCAAAACCAAGAGCCAAGCCGGATACTTTGGAAAGCAAATAAGCATACTGCATTGCATGCTAACTTTTGTTTTGTTTTGTAGGTTTTGTCACTATGTTATTTGTTTCTAACTCTGTTGTGGTTCAGGAATTATTGCTCGCCGTCGGGTGTTCCCTCTCAACCGTTCACACAGGTATCCTACTCGCAACAACCTTCCTGGTATCCAAATGGATCAAGTACAGCAAGATCTGACAGTGGTCAGAACTCAGATGGCTAATGAAAGGATGGAGATGAGAAACCAAATGACCCAATTCATGGAAGTAATGAATGGCTTGGCTCAAAGTCAATAAAGGTTGAGGGCATTGGTAGAAAGACAAACCCCGGAAGAACCCCATCTGGGAACTGGAGGAACAAGTAACAATGAAAAGGGTCAGCCTCATGTTAATCCACCAGTATATGGGCCTCATCTACATCCGGAAGTCAACATCCCGGGTAATGTGCAAGGAAATACTACTGGAGGAAGGATCTTACAAGAGGACCCCCAAGAAGAGCAGTTTACTGTGATGGGAGCTGGGGATGAAGTTTATGATAGGAGGTTTGATGAAATCACTACGCCAAAAACGTTTTTTAACAGCGCATCTTAGACAGCGCTTTTAAAACCAAGCGCTGTCTAAGGTTAAAAATAAAATAAAACACGGAAAATGGTCCAAAAAAATAATGAAAGCGCTGTCTAAGGGGGGGTCTTAGACAGCGCTTTCTAAAAGCGCTGTCTAAGACCCCCCCTTAGACAGCGCTTTTAGAAAGCGCTTTTAAATATATACCTTAGTCAGCGCTTTTGATAAAGCGTTGTTTAAAGTCTTTAAATTAAAAAAAAATTTAAAACCAAAAGCGCTGTCTAAGGGGGGTTTAGAGAGCGCTTTTGGAAAGCGCTGTCTAAGGCATACCTTAGAAAGCGCTTTTCCCAAAAGCGCTGTCTAAGGTCTTATTAAAATTAAAATTCAGACTTATATTTTCGTTCTTCCTTCTTTCTGTTTTCCCTCCAAGCGAACGAACCCTACCAGCGAACTAAGCCATTACAGCGAACGAAGCCATTACAGCGAACGAAGCGTTTCAGTCATTGAAAGAGTTTAAAGAATCGCCAGTTTCTACTGTTCTTCATTGAGTTATTTTCATTTTTTCATTTTTTCATTTGTTCTGTTACATTTCTTCGAAGAAACCCTACGGCAGTCTTAGAAATTCATTACATTGTTTTCTTTCATTCGTTTTAGTCTTAGAAAGTGTTTAAAGAATCATTCGTTTCTACTGTTCTTCATTTCTTCCGCGAAATTCATTACATTGTTGAGGTATGTTCATTTTTTCCTTTTTTCATTTCTTCTGTTTCTACGGTTCTGATTTATGAATGTTCTTCTGCTATGATATCAGTTATGATTTTTCTTCTGCTATGATATCAGTTCTGATTTTTGTTTGTTAACAGTTCTGATTTTTGTTGAATATCAGTTCTGATATAGTTCTGAGTTCTGATTTTTGTTTGTTTGATATAGTTCTGAGTTCTGATTTTTGTTGAACATGCTAATACAATTTTAATAGTATCCGTCATATACTCATCTTTATTAACTTAATAAAAAATATATATGTACAAAAAGCTAGTTAAAAAATATCAAAAGAGAAGGACATTTTAATTCAAGGTCCACGCGTTATAGAAAATTGGCCAGCATGTTAATTAAAGATCTTTGTCAACTAAAATTGAATTATATGTATAATATAAATTTGAAGTCAGCCTGCCAATTTTCATGCACTATAAAATCAATAGTGGTGAGATGATGCTGTGTACTGATATGAAAACATTTCTTTATTAAGAACTTCTTATGTTGTATATTTTGTTTTTAATTTGATAAATAAAGGAATTTGTTTAGACAGGTTTTTATGTTTTAGTATGTTTAAGAGTATGTTCATGAGCTTCCCTTGCATGAGCTTATATAGAAGAGTGCTATGGCTTGTAAATATTAAATCATTAATGAACAGTGCTAAATGCTAAATGAAGTTTATAATATTTTATCTAGTTTGATCCCTTCCGCTCTCTAACAAACTTTCATTTGGATATAACAAAATTTATTTTATAATATTTTAAAAAATCAGAGTAACTTGCGAAAGCTTTCATGGTGAAAATTGTTTTGAAAACAATTCTACAACAATTCAAAGATTTGATCAAATTGACACACACACACACCAATGATGTGGACATAATGAGAAGTAATATGCTAATTAACCTTTAATAGATCAAACAAGCAATTTAATTTATTTTTGGATTAATCAATCATTAAACAATCTAGAATCACAATTTGACAATTTAATCAATCATTATAGTGGATTGATCTTCACTCAATCCTTCTTTGAAGACTTGAATCTTTTCGTCTAATGGTTGATAGGTGTATTGGCGTATCGGATACGTTATTGAAGTTTATATTAACATTGGTTATGTATACGTTTTTTAAGTAGAAAAACCATGGATAAAACATGGATATGTGCCGATCGAATGACCAAAGAGTACGAGAGTGGGGTTGCAGAATTCGTTAAGTATGCTGTTCAACACGCTGAAAACCCCAGACGAATGCATTGTCCTTGCTTGCGTTGTTGTTATATTGGTAAGGTTGACGCACATGGATTGAAATCGCATTTGCTGAGGCATGGAATTGATCAAAGTTATCAGTGTTGGATATTTCATGGTGAGAAAATTAACGGGAATGTTGAATCGAGTGGAAAAAGAAATACGACCTATGCTTCATACGACAAAGACACGGAAACATATGATTGTGATCGAGTTGAAGAGATTGTAGAAGCACTGGAAGAAGATCTTCATGATTGTCCTGAAATGTTTGAGAGGATGGTAAGCGATGCAGAGAAACCGTTGTACAAAGGTTGCACTAAATTCTCAAGACTTTCTGCGGTATTAAAGTTGTACAACTTAAAGGCGGGCAATGGATGGTCGGATAAAAGTTTCACAGAGTTGTTGGCCCTTATGAGAGAAATGCTACCGGATGATAATGTTCTTCCTAATCGAACCTATGAGGCAAAAAAAATTTGTGCTCTATTGGCATGAGCTATGATAAAATACATGCTTGTCCTAACGATTGCATTTTGTTTCGTAACGAATATGCAACATTAACTGAGTGCCCCAAATGCGGTTTGTCTCGATATAAGAAAAGATTATCTCCCGCAAAAGTCTTATGGTATTTTCCGATAATTCCGAGATTTAGGCGCATGTTTCGTAGTGAAACCGATGCAAGACATCTTACTTGGCATGCAGATGAAAGAATTACCGATGGAAAGTATCGGCATCCGGCTGATTCACCACAGTGGTCGAAGATTGATAATGATTATCCTGAGTTTGGATCAGAAGCAAGAAACCTTCGATTGGCATTATCTACTGATGGAATGAACCCACATGGTCTTCAAAGTATTTCACATACCACATGGCCTGTGATTCTTATGATTTATAACCTACCTCCGTGGCTATGTATGAAGCGTAAGTACATGATGTTATCTATGTTAATCTCTGGGCCTAAACAACCAGGTAATGACATAGACGTATACTTGACACCTCTGATCGAAGATTTAAAGATTTTGTGGGGGAACGGTGTGGAGGTTTATGATGGATATAGGAAAGAAAGTTTCAATTTGAGGACGATGTTGTTTGGCACAATTAATGATTTTCCAGCATACGGGAATCTATCTGGGTATAGCATTAAAGGTCAACGTGCGTGTCCTGTTTGTGAAGACGGAACCGATACGATCCGATTGGAACTTTGCCAGAAGAATGTGTTTCTCGGTCATCGTAGATTCTTACATTCTAAACATCACTACCGTGGGTGGAGAAAAGCATTCAATGGAGACACCGAACATCGTAGAGCTCCACCCGCATTGTCAGGTGAACAAGTTTTTGAAAAGGTGAAAGATGTGCGTACTGAGTTTGGCAAGCCTTTTGCACATAAGATTGTGAAAGGTGGGTGGAAGAAAAGGTCGATATTTTTTGAATTGCCATATTGGAAGTCTTTGTACGTGAGACATTTTCTCGATGTTATGCATATTGAAAAAAACGTATTTGAAAGTGTTATCGGTACATTACTCAATATAAAAGGCAAGTCTAAGGATGGCCTTAAAGCAAGGGAGGACATGTTAAAAATGGGAATGAGAACTGAATTAGCACCCGTGAAGAAAGGAAGACGAACATATCTACCACCTGCTGCTTTTACTTTATCTAGAAAGGAGAAAAAAATTTTGTGTAAGTCTCTGAGTGAAGTTAAGGTTCCAGAAGGATACTCATCTGATATCAGAAGACTTGTTTCTATGAAAGACCTCAAGTTGAAGAATTTGAAGACACATGATTGTCATGTTATAATGGAACATTTTCTACCGATCGGTATACGTTCTATTTTGCCAGAAAAAGTAAGAAGTTCCATAACTAAATTGTGTTTTTTCTTTAGGTCAATTTGTGGTAAGGTGATCGATCCCGAGATGTTACCAACACTACAAAAAGAGATTGTAATTACCTTGTGTGAGCTTGAAATGTATTTTCCTCCGTCTTTTTTTGACATAATGGTTCATTTAGTTGTTCATCTTGTGAAAGAGACACAGTTGTGTGGACCAGCTTATATGAGATGGATGTACCCTGCTGAACGGTATATGAAAATATTAAAAGGGTACGTGAAATCCCGAAGTCGACCAGAGGGTTGTATTGTTGAACGATACATTGTTGAAGAAGCTGTTGAGTTTTGTACTGAATATTTGTCTAACGTTCAATCGATTGGACTCCCCAGAGCTCAGATTTTCGACAAAATGGAAGGTAAAAAATTAATTGGGAATAAAATTGTGACAATATCAAGGGATGAACGGGATCAAGTTCATTTGTATGTTCTGCACAATAATAATGAGGTTGAGCCATATGTTGAAATGCACAAGGATGTACTCCGAAGGTTAAATCCGAACAGAAATGAAAATTGGATAGTTATAGAGCACAATCAAAGTTTCATACAATGGTTGAAGGATCATATTTATTTGAAGCTCTCTTCATATCCTTCTTCGGTAACAGAAAGGTTGAGATGTTTGGCATATGGTCCAAGTTTGCATGTGTTTTCTCATAGCGCATATTCAATTAATGGATACACATTTTATACCAAAGAACAAGATGATAAGAGTACTATGCAAAATAGTGGTGTCACCGTGCTAGCTGAAGCAATGCATATATCAAGTATGAAGGACTTAAACCCCAAATATGCAAATTTGTCATATTTTGGAGTTATTGAGCACATTTGGGTGTTTGATTACGAGAAGTTTCAGATTCCCATCTTTGGTTGCAAGTGGGTGAATAGTAGTGGCATTCGAATGGATAAGTCTGGATTTTTGCAAGTTGATCTTACTAGGGTGGGGTACAAAGATGAACCTTTTATTCTAGCATCTCAGGCTAAACAAGTGTTCTATGTGAATGACCCGAAGAGTACAAAATGGTTTATAGTGCTTTTCTCTAACAAAGTGACTGATGATAGCGGTGTCGATCAATGTGATATTGATGTTGAGAATGAGTCATGCATTAGACGGAATGAGTTGAATAGAAATGATGAAGTTGAGGATCTTATACCGGATGAGTCATATATAAGAAACGATCATAATGAGGGAATTTGGATCAATTCATCCGTACGCATTGCTAAGAAACAAGTGATTAATATTCCAACAAAGAAAAGAAAGAGATGTTAGTGACTTAGGTAAATTATCCATGGTTTCTTTATTTTATTTTTTCGATTGTTTTGATTATAAGTTATATGTGATAATGCATGATTTCTTTATTTTTTTTGTTTTCAATTGCTTTGATTATAAGTTATATATGATAATGCATGATTTCTTTATTTTTTTGTTTTCAATTGCTTTGATTATAAGTTATATTTGATATTTGATGGTTTCCTTGGTTTATTACAGGTTAGACATGGCTGATGACCAACCTGAGGAAGTTCCTAAAAAAGTATCCGCGGAAGAAGAAATTCGAAGAGGCATCACAGTAATGAGAAGGGTGGTCCAAGGAAGATCTCGAGGCATCATACTAGATGTCTATTGGAGCACCCAGGGACAGCTTATAGAACCTAATGGGCATACCTTAACTAGTTTTATCGGTGCACTAGTAAGGAATGAAATTCCCATTACATGTGATGATTGGAGAAACAAAGAGCTGAAAGAGTCCAAAGATAAAATTTGGAGTGAGATAAAGGTACAATCATTTGGCCCTTAATTATACGGAATCAATTATGTTTTTTCAATTACCGATACTAACTATCAATCTGTATGTTTTTCTTAGCGATGTTTTAACATCGAAGAAGAAAGAAGAGGCTTTTGTATGAAATTGGCCGGAAAGCTTCTAAGAGGGTTTCAGACATTTTTATCATCCAAGTTCCTTAAGGATGCGGATGGTAATTTTGTGGATGCGGAGCTTCCCAAAAAATATGAAAGTTTGATATCGGCTGAAGAATGGGAAGCGTTCAAATCCAAAAGACAAGACCCGGTTTTTCAAAGAATAAGTGCTACAAATCGGGAAAGAGCATCAAGTCCCGCATATCCGTACCGAAAAGGACGTGTCGGATATGGACGGTTAGAACAATCCATGGTAAGTATTTATAAATTGCGATAACAAATTTGTTCATCATATATTAGTTTTATCTGATCAAATTGTATGACTTAATGTGTAGCTGCAGAAGGAGGAAAGTTCAGAATCATCTCTTCCTGCACATGTTTTGTGGAAGGAAGCCCGTGTGGGCAAATCTGGAGTTCCTCAAGAAGAAGTTTTACAAGTATACCAGAAATGTGTAAGTATAACATTTTTTCATTAATTGAATAACATTTTTATACACAAATATTTGACTAGTGTACGATATTCATCTGATTTTTCAGGAGGAGCTATCTCAGTCTTTATCTCCCGATGATACTAGGAGCATACTTGGTCGGGCATTAGATGTCCCTGAGTATTTTGGTCGGGTGAGGGGTAAGGGATTTGGAGTCACTCCGACCTCCATGAGTATTAAAAAAGGAAAGGCTCCTAGTAATCGGGAGCTTCATGCAAGAATGGAAGCCATGCAAGCTGAGCTTGATGCATTGAGGAGAGAAAGAGAGGCTAGCGCCTCAACAGTATACAGAGATGCTTCGGACAAAGACAGTATCAACTGTACCTTTCAGCCGAACATTCCAGAGGTAATTACATATAATTGTCTTAAATTGAACTATTTGCTTAAATTATGTATTTGACATATATACACATTAACGATTTCTTGTTATTATTGGTTTTAGGGCATTTCCCATTGTCAGCTGTATTTGTCGTCACCATACTATCAGATGGTTGGCAAGGGAAAAGTGCATAACGTTAGCGGAGTATTACTCCACACTAGAGAGCTCCCTGCTGGATGTTTGAAGGTATCAGTTGATATTGCAGTTGAGCCGAATGCAGCATTACCATATCCTAGCGATGATTCAGATGCAACAACGGTGCACGAAGCAGTAGGTTCGTTTGTTGCATGGCCGACAAACCTCATATGCGTAGGATATGAGGTATGATTAAAACTTATGTTAACTTTCCTTGGTATATTCAAAGTTTAAAATTTATGCTTAAAATTGTACTTACATATTTTCCTATGTTAAATAGACTCCCACACAATCCAAATCAAAAGAAACTGCGATTCCACGGCATACCGAGTCCACGGTTTCAAGAAAAGAGGTAATATACAATTATATGACATATATTCATGGAAGTTGTTACATTCTTAATTTGATCTAACTATTTATATGACATGTAGGTTCAAGAAAATGAGGCTAGCAATGCCTCCGCACAACAAAAAAAGGAGGTTAGCAACGCCTCCGCACGGGTACAAAGTTCTGGTGCTAAGAAGTCCGTAGCTAGGAAAAAACCTACCACCAAGTATAGGTCGTGCCTCAGGACATTTCTAGAGATGACTGATATACCGACCGGAGGTGTTCGGACTATACCTATGGAGGTAGGGATTTTCGGCTTTGATTACGAACAAATGATTGGTAATGAGGACTTCATGCAAGTTTTTGGTCGTGAAGAAATCGGCGTCACCGTTGTCAATACATATGTTAGGTAAATTCGGACTACTTTGTTTTATTAATTAAACAACTTCTTTTAATGATGTTTACTTTATGTTAATGATGTTTTTATATTAGGTTTTTGTATGACAAATTGATGCGCCCCAATGGTTTGGACGTGTCATTCGGATTCTTAGCACCCGCGACCGTCAGCTATAGTTTAATGATAAGTAGACCGGATACCGTGACGGAGTACGTTCTTCGGATCCTCGTGGAGAATAAAAATGCAGAGAAGTTGTTTTTTATACCGTTTAATACCGGGTTAGCATTTCATTCTAAATTCATCTATTATAATTATTTTCCAAGTTACCATCTAACATTTGCCTAATCATTACAGTGGACATTGGTTGTTTCTCGCAATCAATCCTATCCGAGAAATTGTGTATTATCTTGACTCGTTAGGAAATGATTGGACAACATACCCGGTTATGAAGGACCTAATTGACACGTAAGTGAGAATGTTCAAAAATTTTCTTAGTTTATGTGAATTGTTCTAATTGCTTCATTTTTATTTTATTAGCGTCCTACAAGCTTTTCGTGCCCAACGAGTTATCCAGACCTCAAGGAGGGGCGCCAACTCCATTTCATGGATTAAAGTGGCGGTATATTTTTAATTACCGCGTTTTTTATTATATTAGTGATGACTACACTTGATAAAACATAGGATTTATAATTCATATTTTTTTTTCATATGTAGTGTCCTCTTCAACGTAATGAAATAGATTGCGGGTATTTCATGTTGAGGTTTATGCGAGATACTCTCATGTTGGGCCGATTAGAGATTCCCACCGATGTATGTATTTCTAACTTATGAGTTATTTTTATATTTACACATATCTCATATAATTAAATAGTTGGAATTAATTCAAAATATGTTATATTATTATGTAGTACTTTGATGAATTCAAGTGTGCATCTTATACAAAGGATCAAGTGGACGAAATCAAAGAGGAGTGGTGTCAATACATGATAGAGCTCAAAGTGTGTAATTAATGTGTACATTTGTAGTAGTATATGTAATGACTTATAAATGTAAACATAAATTTGTATATATTTTGATACATTTATGGCAAATTTGGTTTGAATTGGTTTGAATTGGTTAGCCAAATTTTGGTAAAAAAAGGCCAAAATGGCATATATAAAATGTGATAATTGACTGCAAAAATCTGGTTGAAAACAGGTACCAATTCTGGTTTATAAACCTGGAAAAAATGTGGTTACAAACAAATCCTACAAAAAATTCGTATACCTTAGACAGCGCTTTTGCCAAAAGCGCTGTCTAAGGGGGGGATTAGAAAGCGCTTTAGGCAAAAGCGTTGTCTAAGGGGGGGGCTTAGACAGCGCTTTTGGCCAAAGCACTGTCTAAGGTATACCTAAAAAAATTAAAATAGGAGGGGCTTAGACAGCGCTTTTGGCCAAAGCGCTGTCTAAGGTAGGGGGCTTAGACAGCGCTTTTGAAAAGCGCTGTCTAAGGTGTACCTAAAAAATTTAAATTAAGAGGGTCTTTTAAAGCGCTTTTGGCCAAAGCGCTGTCTAAGGGTGGGGGATTAGACAACACTTTTCACATTTTTAAAAGCGCTGTCTAAACCTTTAGCAGCGGAGGTTTAGACAGCGCTTTAAAGCGCTGTCTAAGGCTAAAAAAAGCGCTGTCTAAGGTCTTGTTTGTCATAGTGAATTGCTGAGAAGTTGAGATCTCTGGAGTCTCAAAATTCCCTAGGCTTCGATGTAATGGATATGGGGTTAGTGGATGGGGTAAGGATTCCCCACAAGTTTAAACCCCAGTGCTTCGAGAAGTACAATGGAACTTCTTGTCCACGAACTCACTTACAGTCCTTTCTGGGGAGACTTAAGGCATACACCATGGATAAAAAACTGTGGATGTTCTATTTTGAAGATAGTTTGACTGGAGATTTAAGGGAGTGGTACTCTCACTTGACCAGAGCTACTATCAGGTGCTGGAAGGACTTAGCTGATGCTTTCATCAGACAGTACCAATACAATCTGGACATGGCTCCTAACAGAACCCTTCTGATGGGAATGTCTCAATCCTCCAGAGAAAGCTTCAGGGAATATGCCTAGAGGTGGAGACAGCTTGCTGCTGCTGTCCAGCCACCCATGTCGGAAAGAGAAATGGTCGACATGTTTATGAACACTCTGCAAGGAACAAATATTGATAGGCTAGCTGCCTTTTCTTCCACCAGTTTCGCTGACGTAGTCATAGCTGGAGAAAGAATTGAAAGCCTTCTGAAGATGGGCAAGATTTCTGATAATGGTGCAAGTTCGTCAAGTAATCCCAGGAAGCCTTTTGTGGGACCTAGAAGAACAAGTGAGACAAATGCCATTCATGCCAGCAGGGGCAGACCTCAGTATATTCACAGATCAGTAGCAACTGTCACTATTACAGCTCCGATTCCTCAGCAACCAACAGATCAACCACAACAACAACCACACTATCAACAACAAGTTCAGTATCCGCCCCAAAGAGCCTACAACAACAATAACAACAATCAACAGCAAAGACCTTTTCAACAAAAACCATCACAGGCCAATAGGGTGATTGACCCTATCCCTATGCCTTATGCTGCCTTATTTCCACAACTCCTGAAACTCAACTTGGGTGAATTAAGGACATTGGCACCACCAGATCCCTCTAATCTACCAAGAAATTATGACGTCAACGCCAGATGTGCTTTCCACTCCAATGCGCCTGGCCACAATACGGAGAAGTGCAGGGCTTTACAATTGAAGGTACAAGATCTGGTGGATTCTAAAGCTTTAAACTTTGCACCCCCTCCAAGTGTCACCAAGAATCCCATTCCCAATCATGGAGGGCCAAGAATTAATGCCATTGAGGAAGACAAGCCATCTTTCTTAATCACCAGTGTTGGACAGATTCGGACACCTCTGGTTGAGATTAAAGCTCAGTTTCTAGAGTGCCAAATGTTCCCCGGGTGTGAGCTCGGTTGTGGTTATTGCAACATTTCGGTTAACGGGTGTGATAATTTGAGAAGCGGCATAGATGATCTTATCAAAAGTGGTATACTCCAGATCACAACAACGGCACCTACAAATCCAGCAATCCCTTTGACAACAATTCCTGACTCTTCTACAACTGCAACAACAATCATTCCGACCAATTCATCAATATCATCAACAATGGATCCGTCCATCACTTCAGCAAACCAGATGTCAACAACCATTTCTTCTACAACATCAGCACCCATTTATTCAGCAGAATCTTCTACAACGCCAACAGAAATTGATGAAGATATCTCAGCAGTCACCATTTACTATGATCCATCAGATGTTCCTCCAAACAACAACTTTCAGCAACAAACAGTGGCACCTCCTGCCAGATCACCGGTCACCATTTACTACGATCCGCACACCATTTCAGTACCTTCCTCTGTAGCAGTCAGTCCAGTTACCATCACGGTGCTTGGACCCGTTCCATATGAAAGCAGTAATGCCATACCTTGGCATTATGGCTCTGACCTCTACTGCAACAGGGAGAAAATCACCTTGGACTCTTCAACTTCTTCTCCACAGATTAATAATGTTGGGGGAGGCGGAGGCTTCACCAGAAGCGGACGCCTTTTTGCCTCACAATTGCAAGGACCTAATGCCGAAGCAGAAGCTGCTGCAAAAGCAAAGGGGAAGAGTGTGGTACCTGAAGAACCAATCATCAAAGAAACTCAGAAGACATCTTTTGAGCAAGATGTAGACGAGTTTATGAGAATTATAAAGAGAAGTGATTACAAGGTGGTGGAACAGCTTCACCAAACCCCCTCAAAGATCTCCATATTATCCCTGTTGATGTGTTCTGAAGCTCACAGGAATGCATTACTGAAAGTCTTGCACGCAGCATACGTGCCAGAGGAGATTACTATTAATCAGCTAGAAACTGTGGTGGCAAATGTCAACACCAGTCATGGACTGGGCTTTACCAAAGCTGACTTGACAACTGAGGGACGTAACCACAACAAGGCTTTGCACATCACTCTAGAATGCAAGGGTGTTGTTCTATCCCATGTATTGGTAGACACTGGGTCATCACTCAATGTTCTACCAAAGAAAGCCTTAGTGAAGCTGGAGTATGATGGCTTGGCACTGCGTCCAAGTAATTTAGTGGTGAGAGCATTTGATGGCTCTAAGAGATCAGTGCTTGGAGAGATTGATCTACCTGTGATGATTGGCCCGCAGACCTTCAAAATTACCTTCTATGTGATGGACATTCAGCCGGCCTACAGCTGTTTGTTGGGTAGACCTTGGATCCATGCCGCTGGCGCTATTATGTCTACCCTTCACCAGAAGCTGAAATTCGAGTGGGAAGGCCAAATCATCACCATCTGTGGGGAAGAAGACATCTTTTTTAGCCATCTGGCTACGTATAAGTACATTGATATGGATGGAGAAATCCATGAAACATGAGCCAGGGGTTTGAGGCCCTAAACATAAATGAAGCATCTGATGTACTGGGAACCTCCATGACATCTTATCAGCAAGCCAGGAAGGTTGTTGAAGAGGGAACCGCCCAAGGCTAGGGCAAGCTGCTACCTGTGGAGAAGAAGGAGGACATATTTGGGTTGGGTTACAGACCAACTCAACAAGATCAATCAGAGGCTGCCAAGAAGCCCAACTTTGTCAGCGGGGGAATGCTCATCCCGGATGCAGTAAACAACTTGGAAGATGAGTCGGTAGATGAGCGCAACCTGGAGAGCTGGATACGTCCAAGGACCTCGGGGAGCCATATCTCAAACTGGTCTTCCTAGGAAATTATAAGGGTTACTCCTGCAGAGTAATTATTATTTCCTGTATTTTTAAGCATGCATCAAGTCTTGCATCTTGCCCAAGATGTCAAGACTCATTTTGTAATCGGGCCATCTTGTAATTTTGTGCAAACAGATCAATCAATGAATAGCAAATATCTTTTGCAAATGAGTCTTTTTCTTTCTGTCGCTCCCACCTGATGACACCTGGTCAGAAGGGGTACAGACGCGAACGGTCGGCGAAAAAAGAGAGCACACACAGGGGTGAACTCAGAAGTCAAGAGTCGCCAGCTAGGCATTTTTATCCTGGAGGAAAGGTAATGCTGCATAAACCTAAGAAAGGATATGGATAAGACGGTTTCGAACACGAGAGACTGAGAAATGGGGTTGGTTACAACCTGGGAAGGTGTTAGCACCCAGATTGTCCGTCGTACTCGACGGGATCCACGCTTGAAAGACTTGTGTTTTAAAGGGGTAATGTCAGTGCAATTTGTGTATCAAGGCTGGAAAGAATGCAAGCGTCAATATATAAAAAATGTGAAGTGTATAAGAGAAGTGTCAGTGTAAGAACAAGAATGAAATGCCCAAGACCTTGAGGCTAAGAGGATAATGTTGAAGGAGGGGGAATATACAGAGACTTTTGTTCGATAACTGTTAAGTTATGCCTATGTATCCTCTCGTGCAATGAGGAAGTCAGAACACCGTAGTTCGACTCAAAGAGACTGAAAGATAAATTGACTTGTGAACTGCTTACTTGCCTATGCTCAAGTGTATGACCTGTCTGGCTTAGGTGCAAACTGTCTTGCATCAGACGGAAGAAGCAAGTTCTCATTTGTGAGTGAATGAGATGAGAAAAGAATCCCGGAGGAGACGATTATTGTTTGTTTTTTGATTTTTCAGTCTTTTATTGCTTTTGAAAGTTTGTCATAAGTTAATGAGCTTAAGCCTAAACCAATGGGTTAGTAAACTCATCACATCTTCCCTCTGATTAGGGGTAATGAGAATACCTTAAGTGTGAATTCAGCTTCTCACACTTAATCACCTTTGATGCAGGATTAAGATCATTAACCTACTTGTGATTATTTAGATGTTTTTGTTGTTTTTGTTTAGTGTCAAGTAATGAGATTAAGCCATAATCAGGGATTAAACTGACTCATTACACCATCCTAATAGAAGGATAATAGATGAGAATGTTTAAGCTGAGGAAAGCTCCCCAACTTAATCCATGATTAGGGATTAACCTCATGACAAAACAAAGCCTTTATTAGATGGATTTTAGTTAATGATAAGATGAAGAAGTGAGTTTTATGGTTTGTAAGACAACTTGAGGGAGACTTGTCCATTAACACTAGGGTTAGTCCTTCTTAACCAATTAAGGAAGAATTAGAACCCTAATGCAAGGCCCAAGTTACAAGGTTGATGTCTTGAAGATTATTAAGTGAATTGATTAAAGGATTTAAACACATTAAGGGTTTAACACTTAGGATTAAAGTTATACACTCCATCCTAATAGAAGGATGCAGGCATAAGCTTAATCACAAAGCCTTAGAGCCTTTATGGTTTAGTCCCTGATTATGAGATGAGAAGAGAAGACTCAAAGAGACACAAAGGTAAAAGCTAAGTGGGGGACTAATCAAAACCCTAGTTATTGTCATGCTTGGTTGTTCCTATGGTTTATGAGGTTTGCAAGAAAGATCTTCAGAGAAACCACCAGGAAGCAGATGAAAGGAGCAAAGAGAAGCAAAGTAACTTGCTTCATTTAAGAAGACAAGTCACTTGAAGAAAGAAAGTGAGATGAACAAGAATGAGCAAGCTCAATCCGCACACATACAAGAAAAATGCAGCAATGATGCACAAAGGAGATGAAAGGAAATTGTGAGAAGTGAAGGCAAATTCACTTCTCAGAGTACTTACCACCTGAAAAGTTAGCACAAAAGAAATAAATAAAGTGAAAATGAAATTAATACTGGGATGCAAGCCGAAACCAGAAACATGTTCATGATGCAGAAGAGGTTACAAGATGATATGAATGATCATACAAGTGAAAACGAACAAAAGATAACTAACTAAATTAAAATGAAATTAAATAATGGAAAGGATTAACAAATTAACTAACAACTTTATCTTATATAATTAGTTAATATAAGTGTTTTATTTTTTTTTATTATATTTTTATTTATATAATTATTGACTAAATTTAATTAACAAAACAATTGAAATACGTTATTTACTATGAATATTTTTCAGAATGCTATTTTTAAAAATAAAAAAAAAAGAAATACTAGAAAACAAAACCTAAAAGAATTTGGAGTAAATATTAGAAAAAAAAGTTATGTAAAGCTCAATAAACAAAAACAAAAGGTTTGGCAAAGACCCATAACAATGACGCCCAAAAGGGCGCTGGATCCGGCTAAAAACCGGTCGGGTCAAGCCAACCCAGATCCGGCCCGGTAGCTTTCTAAAAGGGGGAGTCTTCTAGGGTTTTGAAACAGCCTCTTTTGTTCTCATTCCAAATTCAGTAACAAATGAAAAGAGAAAAGCCATGGCGTTAACCGGCCGCTCACGAACCTTTCCACATCGCCCTCATCTCTCTCCCTCTGTTCTTCTTTATTTCCAAGAGTTTGAACCCTCACCGCACATGGCAAACCGAAACAAAACCACCCCTATATCATCTGATATTTTTATCCCAAATTGCAAACCCTAACACACCCTTTTGATTTCGATATGCTTCCCACAACTACATTATATAAGCAGAGCAAAATGCGATAAAAATGGAATCAAGAGGTATACCACAGTCGGATGCTATGAAGGCTGAGTCAAGAGGTATGTGTTTTTCCCTTTGTTCGAACCTCCTTCTTCTTTGTCGATTTCACTGTGATCTTTATGCTGGGGTATTGTTGTTGCTTTTCTGATGGTTTTCGCCGCTAGGGTTTTTTGCTCTATGTGAAATTTTTCTTTTTGTGTATTATGCAGTTAGGGTTTTCTCCTTGTGTGTTCTCTGTGTTCGTTTTTTGAATCCTCTTTTTATACTTTTTTAAATTAGGGTTTCAAAATTGAGGTTTAACTGAAGCATTTTTTTCACTTTGGCTATGTTTGCTTCTCCTTTCTTCGTACCAGAGCTTTTTCTTTCCTATTTTGTGAAAATTCTGGTTCTGCCACCCCGTTGATGCTCCTGCTTGGCTTTTGTCTGCTTATACCTTGTCACTGCATCCTTGTTAACTTAGTTTTGTTTGATTTTGAAATGAACTGAATGATTTCTATCCGAATTGGATTAGTTACCCCCTTTTTTACTGTCGTAAACTCATTTTTCACTGCTTGTTACCATATTAACCGTTGTGGACATTTCAACTTTTGCAGGGTCAAATTGTGGGAACCATTACCATCTCCAAGACCTGAGCTTTGGGACCGTCTTCCTTTGATTTGCCCACCTTGATGAGAGTCATGGAAAATCCTAAGAGATCCCTGGAAGATGGGAGGGAGAGGTTTGTGCGACTCGAAACATGGGGGAAGAGAGCTAGCCTCAGACTTTTCATCGCGAGCTACATAGCGGGGATGCCCAATTAGTATTCTTCCATGATCCATCTCAACTGAGTCCAATGACGCCTAACTTTCGCAAAGAAGACCGTCTTCAAAAGATGCAGACAGATACAATTGTTGTTCATGAAGGATAGGGTCTCAACTTCCTGAACCAAACAGGCCTGATCCCGAACCTGCTCGATTGTTCATACCCTTATCAATGACCCTCTGGAATCCATGGTTGCAACTGGACGCAATCTCAGCAGGTACTACATTATCAAAGTTCAGATTCTGTTTGAGCAATTTCATTTCCTTATTCTTGTTTAACGATATGCTCCTAACTCTTTGTCTTCCACCGAGAACCACAATCATTGCAAGGTGCACGAAATGGAAGTGTGGTGGAGATTTGTGAAGTTAGAGGTATTGAGGAGGACATTGAAAAAGGGTGCAGAAACTACCAACAAGAATGTTACCAGCAATGGTTTGCCTGAAAACTTATACTCCAAGAACATCTGCGATTATCTCCTCAGTTTCCTTGTCAAGATCGGTGTGAGTGAGGGCCACGTAGTCATTACGTGCAATACAGTTCCCTAGAGCAGATAGTTTTTTCTTCTATCCTCTGAACAACAACTTGATCAGGTAGACTGTTTCTCAAATGTTGAAGTTCTTGGTCTGTGGTGGTATGGGGCGAGAGAAGTCCATTCTTGTTTCCAGCACAAAGACAAACAACAGTGCGGGTACCAACAACAAATGTCTTCACCACAGGGATAACACCAGATAGCTCAGATTCAAATACACTGTAGAAGCCTTCCGAACCTCCAATGGCAACCAAACAATATGCATTTGTAAGTTTAGAGAAAGCTCCAATATCACAATTATTCTCAAACTGAATTCTAGTTTCCATGACTGATGGAAATCTTGAACTCAAGTACTCAAATGGAAGATCTGATGCAGCGTTAAGGTGGGGACGGTGGAGAATACGGAGGCGACCGAGAAGAGGATGACGTGTTGGTTTAAGAGAATGTAAGATTACACAGCAAGAACACTTCTGCAACATCTGCAGCTTTTCATGACAGCTTAACCTGGTGTTGTCATGCTGTTGATTAGCAAGCTTGCCTTCTGTATAAGTAGGAATCAAACTGCATTGAATATTTAGATTATCTTCTTCGGCGGTTGATTGCTTCTTTTGGCCATGTACTATATCATGTACACTTTGTCTTTGTAGTTTAATGCTTGTAGCAACTTGTAATTCCTTTGGACTTTTGCTGATGGCCTTGTTCAATTGTTAACAAAAACGTTATGCATTTTAATCCTTCAGTATAATTTGTCTTTTACTGCTTTTCAACTCCAGTTGCCTTGACAATGTACCAATCAAGATCTCAATGTCTTGTAAAACTTGGAAAATATCAATGCTACCATGCTTGAGAACAATGCACCTTAACTAACATACAGCAATCTAAAATGAATCAAACGAGCATCCAAATCCCACATAATCCAAATCCAACACAATCTGAATCCAACATAATAACATGAAATGCCCATGCAATGCCGTTTGAATCCAAGTCCAACATAATACCATGAAGTTTCTTTTCTTTTTTTTTGAAACCAATGAATCAAATCCAATAAGTCATCCTCCTTAAAATTAAGTTTCGAAACCAGTGAACCAAGGAAGTCAAACTTATTATTATTATTTTTTTTGACAAAAGTGCAATAAGTTTAAACCCATGGCCTACCAATTTATTGAAAATAAATTCAATATAACTTAAAACCACTTTGAAATTTTAGTGATACTTAATCATCAATGAAACTCCAATTGATTGTGCCTTGGCATTTGTGTACCTGAGATGTAACTCCCTATAGGCGATGGTTCAGGAAGTTTCGGGGGGGTTTCAGGGCAAGGTGAAGGGTTTTGGTTTAGGCTGACCTGCGTGTGTGTTCAGGCTCCAAGATGTTGTGAAATAGTTTGCGGGAAACATATTTGTAAGGTCTTTGATTGGTAGGAATAGCTGGTGTGGCACAGGCCTATGGATCAGATCTTGGGGATTGCAACAAGTGGAGGCATAGTCACATGGGCTTTTGCAAATTGGTACAAATCAGGCCCCTTTGTGATTTCTTAAAGCATAAGTCATGAAACTTGGAGATTCTTTGGTGCATTCAGAATTTAAGGCCATGGTTCATGCTTGCGTGATGATTAGAAGTCGCATTGAAGTCACATAAAGGCTTGCCATGAGAATTTGCAAGTTCTCCAATACAAGGAAAATTTGCAAAGCGGCTTG
The DNA here is from genome assembly GCA_963966055.1 of Lathyrus aphaca. NCBI lineage: Eukaryota > Viridiplantae > Streptophyta > Magnoliopsida > Fabales > Fabaceae > Lathyrus > Lathyrus aphaca. Next base: position 374,547,284 of record OZ014523.1, read on the forward strand.
AAATTCTTCAATCTTCTGAACTTCTAACATCTTCTATGATCAAGTAAAGCTCATACGCAATCAAAATGACGAAGAACACCCCTTGGTTGGGTCATTGGGGGCCTCAGATGCCCTGATTTTGCACTGACTTGCTCAAGAAGTCATCTCTTGATCAAATGCCTTCCCCATTGAATTTCTTCATGAAAATTGATATGCATGATCCCTATACCATATAGAGACCAAAAGAAACAAGAATGACCAAAAACTTTGGAGTTATGGCCCCTGAAACCAAAACCCTAATTTTAGGTCATCTGTGCAGCCAAACCTGGCTCTGCTCCTATGCCTTTCTCAGTTCTTGTGATTCTTTGACTTTCTTGACTTTGTGGGGATACAATATGATGCTTGAACATACATGGACCCCTTTGAAGTGATTGATGACCTTTGGAGTGGCTCAAGAAGCCCTTGGATTGCTCAGATCACAAACCCTAGATGCAGAGTACTTAGAAGCAATGCAGTGAAGCAAAAATGCAACATGAGATGCTATGATTGAACTTATGCACATGAAAAGATCACAAGCCATGGTGTGAATGAGTGAGGGAAAATTTGGGGTGTTTACAGCTGCCCCTATTCAAACATGAGTTAGCTGTGTAGGATGTAAGCGACGGCTTAACATGCAAACAAGATAACTTGTGGTTGAATACCAAAGACAATCCAAAATTTGCACTCACAGAATGAAGAAGAAAAGGGATATAGATTGTAAAAGAAAATAAAGTATATTATAAAGTGCGGGCGACGGAGGACGACCGTCGAGCAGAGGACGACTGCTGGGGAAAGAGCAATGATGGGGACGACCGACATGCTGGGGATATAAGAGATTGTAATGGGGACAGCCATCAAGTAAGATTATCTGGGGATTACAGGTGAATGAAATAAAATGATGAGGCACGGTCACCTAGCAGGGGAAGGCTGCTCTGTTGGGGAATAAGATGAGGGACGGTCACCTAAGGTGAAGGACGATCACCTAGCAGGGGACGACTGCTAAATGTATCATGACACAGGACAAATGCCGGATAAAAAGGTCGACGATGGGGACGACCATCGGATAAGCAAAAATGCAATATGAGATGCTATGATTGAACTTATGAAAATGAAATGATCACAAGCCATGGTGTGAATGGGTGAGGGAAAATTTGGGGTGTTTACAGCTGCCCCTATTCAAACATGAGTTAGCTGTGCATGATGTAAGCAACGACTTAACAGGCAAACAAGATAACTTGTGGTTGAATACCAAAGACAGTCCAAAATTTGCACTCACAGAATGAAGAAGAAAAGGGATATAGATTGTAAAAGAAAATAAAGTACAATTATAAAGAGCGGGCGACGGAGTACGAGCGTCGAGCAGAGGACGACTACTGGGGATGAAGCAATGACGGGGACGACCGACATGCCGGGAAAATGCAGGAAATAAAGCAATGACGGGGACGGCCGACAAGCTGGGGATGTGAGAGATAGTGACGGGGATGGCCATCAAGTAAAGCTATAAGACTCTCTGGGGATTATAGGTAAATGAAATAAATGATGAGGTACGGTCATCAAAGGTGAAGGACAATCACCTAGCAGGGGACGGCTGCTCCGTTGGGGATAAGATGAGGGACGATCATCTAAGGTGAAGGACGATCACCTAGCAGGGTACGACTGCCGAAAGTACCACGGCATAGGACGAATGTCGTATAAAAGAGGTCAACGATGGGGACGACCATTGGATAAGCATGATGAAGGAAGATCATCAAGAGGTGAAGGACGATCACCTAGCAGGGTACGGCTGCTCTCGGGGTTTATCATGACATAGGACGAATGTAAGATAACAAGATCAACGATGGGGACGGCCATCGGATAAAATGATGAAGGACAATCATCAAGAGGTGAAGGACGATCACCTAGCAGGGTACGGCTGCTAAATATCACGACATAGGACGAATGCCGGATAAAAAAGGGTTCCAACAATGGAGTCTCCGCTGGGGAAAAGACGAGGGACGATCATCCAAAGGTGAAGGACGATCACCTGGCAGGGTACGGCTGCCGAAAAGGTATCATGACATAGGACGAATGTCAGATAAATAGTAGTAATTTAACAAGTTTCGTTGGGGATTTTCGCTGGGGAAAGAGTAAACACGGACGAGTGTCTACATCCAAGAAATGAGAGGTATAATTATTTGGGTGCTGTGAATAGACTAAAGATGCGGACGAGCATCCTTAAGACTATGATACGGACGAGTATCAGATAGAAACAAAAACTGACACATGTTCAGAGATGATGATACGGACGAGTATCAACTGGTTAACAAAGAACATGGACGGGTATTGATTCTGCGGGGACTCTTCTGGGGAACAGTAGGCACAGACGAGTGTCTAAATTCAAGGAGACCTAAGTGTTTGACGCGGTGTATAGATTAAAAATGTGAACGAGCATCCTTAAGACTATGATACGGACGAGTATCAGTAGAAGCAAATACTGACGCGTGTTCAGGGATGATGATACGGACGGGTACCAACTAGTTAACAAAGAACACGGACGAGTGTCGGATCTGAAGGGATATAAGTGGTGTATAGAAGACACGGACGAGTATCTGTATGAGTGGAACAGGAGTAATAAGTACGAGTGAAACTCCGACAAGTGTTTAACTCGCTGGGGAGGGTGACACGGACGAGTGTCAAAAGGGAAAGGTGTAATATAAACAAGTATATGGTTTACAAAGTGTTTAGGCAACTGTGCTGGGGAAAGCGGCACAGACGGGTGTTAGGGAATCTGTATAACGATGTATCTGTGAGTGCAAAGGGGACGCTTTGGCTTTTTGTTGGGGATATGACACAGACGGGTGTCAAGAAGTATCTGTAATATGTAAGTGTCTGTTTGTAAACAAGGCTCGGGCGACTTTACTGGGGAATGAATAACACGGGCGAGTGCCAAAAGGAGTGTGTATTTGTATTTGTGAGTGTAAGGCCAGTGCTTTGGCTCTCTGGTGGGGAATTTTGGAGAGTTTTCTGTATATCGTTGATAGATTGTCAGAACTTACAAGTGTTTGATTCAGAACATGGCTTATGATTATGCAATATGTTTGATTTTTGCCGTAATGCTCCGTATTAGACGGAATGCTACGCTTTGTGGGAAAAAATATGATGCAAATGCTATGATTATGCAAAGGTAACGGCCCGGGATTCGGATCCCGTTGCCGTGGAGATCTCTGGCTGATTTGCTTGAAGTGAACATCCCAGCTGGGGATGAGATCATTGGTATATCTGACATATGGGACTCTGCTTGGTGATATAGGTCACTGATAGACCTCTCTTTGGTAGTGAGGGACCCAGCTGGGGTTTGTAGAAGCTTTCTTCACTCTGTTGTGAGATCTTCGGACGTTACTCTTCTGGATAGAGGCGGAAGCTCTGTGGGGGAGATGGTTCCAGGGCTTTTGTACCTGGCTGGGGAGAAACGAGGACTGGCAACTCAGCTGGGGAGAAAACACCTCCGGTGCTAAGACCAAGTAGATAATGATTTGTCAACTTGCTGGGGTGAAGCTTTCATGCCCCACGTTGTGCTTTGAATACCTGAAATCCTGAAAAGACAGAGAAACGCACAAGTAATCCCGAGGCATCCCTCATTGGATCCCATCATAAGAGTTCAGACACTCCCGGGAGTAAGTATATTTCCTGTACGCACGTATTTTTGGGAAGATAAGCATCTGTATTTACGCAATCAGTATCTTAAAGACATCGGACATTTTGCAAACGAAAATAAAATGTATAAGACGAAACATGACTGAAAAATCTGATTTTATTAATTCATGTGCCCTGAATTGGCAAATACAGTCAAAGAAACAAATCTCCTAAAATGAGGAGGTTGTTACAAATTGAGAAACAAAAGATGTTGGCAATGTTGATGACGCTTCGGGGAGCTTCCCTCTGCTATGACTCGTATGACATTTGACGTTCTTCTCATCTTGCTTTCTGAAGAAGGCTGATTCTGAAAGAAGCTTGATCCTTTTGAAGCTTACCAAGTTGTAAGTGATACAGGCGAATTCAGAATGCAATTGTTCGCTTATTCCCTTATTTTGCGTGGATTGCCCTTTCAGGTTTTCAATCCACCGGGATACCCATTTTTGCCTGAGTTGTCCAATGCGGCTTTTCAACTCAGCGGGTGTACACATTTTTGTTTATTTCCCTTATTTTTGCCCGAGGCTTTTATTCTGTTTTTTACTCGTCAGGATGCCCTATTTTTGCCTGGACTTACATTCTGTTTTTATGTCCAGCGGGTCATTTTCATGCGAAGTATATTTTAACTGCATCTGAATTCACGGGGGACGGGAAGTCTTCACCATCCATAGTACTGAGCATGAGTGCTCCACCGGAGAAAACTTTCTTCACTACGAATGGTCCTTCATAGTTCGGAGTCCATTTGCCCCTGTGGTCTGTATGAGGAGGGAGGAGTCTTTTCAGCACAAGATCTCCTACTTGGTATTCTCGGAGCCTGACTTTCTGATTGAAGGCTCTCTTCATTCTCTTTTGATATAGCTGTCCATGACAGATTGCAGCTAATCTCTTCTCTTCAATCAGATTCAGTTGTTCGTATCGGGATCAGATCCATTCTGCTTCATTCAGCTTAACATCCATTAGTACCCGCAAGGAGGGTAATTCAACTTCAACGGGTAGGACTGCCTCCATACCATACACAAGTTGATACGGCGTTTCCCCGGTGGATGTTCTGATTGACGTATGGTACCCATGCAAAGCAAATGGTAGCATTTCATGTCAGTCTTTGTAGGTGACCACCATCTTCTGCACAATCTTCTTGATATTCTTGTTAGCTGCCTCCACAGCGCCATTCATCTTTGGCCTGTAAGGAGAAGAATCATGGTGTTGGATCTTGAAGTTCCGGCATAGTTCTGCCATCATTTTGTTGTTTAGATTGGAACCATTATCAGTAATGATTCGCTCGGGCACTCCATACCGACAGATGATGTCTCTCTTCAGAAATCGGGCTACCACTTGCCTTGTAACATTTGCATAGGAAGCTGCTTCAACCCACTTGGTGAAATAGTCAATAGCAACCAGGATGAATCTGTGGCCGTTTGAAGCAGTCGGTTCGATCTTGCCAATCATATCAATGCCCCACATGGCAAAGGGCCAGGGTGAAGACATCACATTCAAAGGATTGGGAGGCACATGCACCTTATCCGCATAGATCTGGCATTTGTGGCATTTTCTGGCGTAGGCACAACAGTCGGCATCCATTGTGATCTAGTAATAGCCTAATCTTAGCAACTTTTTAGCCATGGCATGCCCTCCTGCATGGGTACCAAAGGATCCTTCGTGCACCTCGTGCATCAACAAGTCTGCTTCTGTTCTATCAACGCATCTGAGGAGTACCATATCAAAGTTTCGCTTGTACAGGGAACCATCAGTATTCAGGAAGAAACTACCAGCAAGCCTTCTTAATGTATTCTTATCATTGGAAGATGCCCCAGGTGGGTATGTTTGATCCTCCAAGAAGCATTTGATGTCGTGGAACCAAGGCCTATCATTTTTGACAACATCTGCTGCAAATACATATGCTGGTCTGTCAAGTCTGGATACTGCAATTTGAGGTACAAAGTTGGCAGTTTGAACTTTGATCATGGATGAAATGGTGGCAAGAGCATCTGCAAATTGATTCTCGTCCCGAGGGATATACTCAAGCTTGACCGTTGTGAAGAAAGTCAATAACCTCCTTGTATAATCCCGATAAGGTATCAGATGGTCTTGGTGGGTGTACCATTTGCCATTAGTTTGATTGATTACCAGAGCTGAATCTCCGAACACAGTCAAAGTCTTGATCCTGAGGTCAATGGCTTCCTCAAGACCCATAATACAAGCTTCGTATTCAACTTCGTTGTTAGTGCAGTTAAAGGTGAGCTTTGCCGAGAAAGGCAGGTGAACTCCCTTAGGTGTAATGAGTACTGCACCAACACCACGACCATTCATATTAACAGCCCCGTCAAACATCACAGTCCATTCTTCTTCTGGGTCGGGCCCTTCAGTGTGAACAGGCTCTTCATGATCTTTTGCTTTTATGAACATGATGTCTTCATCAGGGAAGTCAAATCTCATAGGCTGGTAATCATCAATGGGTTGCTCAGCAAGATAATCAGACAATACACTGCCCTTGATGGCCTTTTGAGATGTGTACTGGATGTCATATTCTGTGAGGATCATTTGCCATCTTGCAACCCGTCCGGTAAGTGCTGGCTTCTCAAAAATGTACTTAACTGGGTCCATCTTTGATATCAATAAAGTAGTGTGGGTCAACATATATTGTCTCAGTCGGCGAGCAGCCCACGCTAAAGCACAACAAGTTTTCTCGAGCAGTGAATAACGTTGTTCACAGTCGGTAAACTTTTTGCTCAGGTAGTATATTGCATACTCTTTTCGACCAGACTCGTCATGCTGGCCCAGCACACACCCCATTGACTCTTCTAATACTGTCAAGTACATTATCAGAGGTCTTCCTTCAACTGGAGGCATAAGGATTGGAGGTTCTTGCAAGTACTCCTTGATCTTGTCAAAAGCCCTCTGGCAGTCTTCATTCCACCTGACCGTTTGTTCTTTTCTTAACAGTTTGAACAAAGGTTCACATGTTGTTGTAAGGTGAGATATGAACCGCGAAATGTAGTTCAATCTACCCAAGAAACCCCGAACTTCTTTCTCAGTCTTCGGTGCAGGCATCTCTTGAATGGCTTTAACTTTATCAGGGTCAACTTCAATCCCTTTCTCGCTTACAATAAATCCCAGCAGCTTACCGGATCGCACCCCGAATGTGCACTTGTTGGGGTTTAACTTCAGTTGATATTTCCTCAGACGTTTGAATAACTTCAACAGGTTTACCAGGTGGTCTTCTTCTGTGAGGGACTTGGCAATCATGTCATCCACATAACATTCAATTTCTTTATGGATCATGTCATGGAATAATGTTACCATAGCCCGTTGGTAAGTCGCACCAGCATTCTTTAGTCCGAATGGCATCACCTTGTAACAGAACGTGCCCCAGGGTGTGATAAAAGTGGTCTTCTCCATGTCTTCAGGTGACATCTTGATCTGATTGTATCCTGAAAATCCGTCCATGAAGGAGAATACCGAGAACTGAGCCGTATTATCAACCAATACATCAATGTGAGGTAAAGCGAAATCATCCTTCGGGATGGCTCTGTTCAGATCCCGGTAGTCCACACACATTCTCACTTTGCCGTCTTTCTTAGGCACAGGTACAATATTGGCAACCCACGGCGGATAGCTAGTCACAGCAAGGAACCCGGCGTCCCACTGCTTTTGTACCACTTCTTTAATCTTGATTGCCATATCTGGGCGAGTACGGCGCAGTTTCTGTTTAACCGGCGGGCAGTCTTCTTTTAAAGGCAGCTTATGCATGACAATATCGGTGTCCAACCCTGGCATATCCTGATAAGACCAAGCAAACACATCCACATATTCACGAAGCATGTCAATCAGTTGTTCCTTCACTGAGTCTTGTAGGCAGGCCCCGATCTTAACTTCTTTCACGTCTTCTTCCGTACCAAGATTAACCGTTTCGACCTCCTCCTGATGAGGAGTGATAACCTTCTCCTCTTGCCTTAACAACCTGGCTAGCTCTTCAGGAAACACATAATCTTCTTCAACCCCTTCATCTTCTTGATTGATTGGATTGTCAAAGTCATACGAAGCCATAGCTGTGTTGTTGTCGGTGTAGTCTGAAAGGCACTCTCTGCAAGGGTTTAGATTGTTCATTTTAGTGATTGATTTTAATCTTTGTTTAGAAAATGTGAAGTAAAGCTATCATTTTGGAAATCATTGCCATTTTATTTTTGTACAAAAAGAAAAAATGGAAAAATAGTGAGCGGAAAAGAAAAAAGACTCATTTGCAAAAGATGTCCGATATTCATTGATTGATCTGTTTGCACAAAATTACAAGATGGCCCGATTACAAAATGAGTCTTGTCATCTTGGGAAAGATGCAAGACTTGATGCATGCTTAAAATATACAGGAAATAAAAATTACTCTGCAGGAGTAACCCTTATAATTTCCTAGGAAGACCAGTTTGAGATACGGCTCCTCGGGGTCCTTGGACGTATCCAGCTCTCCAGGTTGCGCTCAGCTTCCGACTCATCTTCCAAGTTGTTCACTGCATCCAGGGTGAGCATCCCCCCGCTGACAAAACTGGGCTTCTTAGCAGCCTCTGATTGATCTTGTTGAGTTGGTTTGTAACCCAACCCAAATCTGTCGTCCTTCTTTTCCACGGGCAGCAGCTTGCCCCAGCCTTGGGCAGTCCCCTCTTCAACAACCTTCCTGGCTTGCTGATAAGATGTCATGGAGGTTCCTGGTACAACAGATGCTTCATTAATGTTCAGGGCTTCAAACCCCTGGCTCATGGTTTCATAGATTTCTCCATCCATCTCAATGTATTTGTACGTAGCCAGATGGCTAACAAAGATATCCTCTTCACCACAGATGGTGATGATTTGACCTTCCCACTCGAATTTCAACTTCTGGTGAAGGGTAGACGTAACTGCGCCAGCGGCATGGATCCAAGGTCTACCCAACAAACAGCTGTAGGCCGGCTGAATGTCCATCACATAGAAGGTAATCTTAAAAGTCTGCGGGCCAATCATCACAGGCAGATCAATCTCTTCTAGCACTGATCTCTTAGAGCCATCAAATGCTCTCACCACCAAGTTACTTGGACGCAGTGCCAAGCCATCATACTCCAGCTTCACCAAGGCTTTCTTTGGTAGAACATTGAGTGAAGACCCAGTGTCCACCAGTACATGGGATAGAACAGCACCCTTGCATTCTAGAGTGATGTGTAAAGCCTTGTTGTGATTTCGTCCCTCAGTTGTTAAGTCAGCATTGGTAAAACCCAATCCGTGACTGGTGTTGACATTTGCCACCACAGTTTCTAGCTGATTAACAGTGATCTCCTCTGGCACGTATGCTGCGTGTAAGACTTTCAATAATGCATTCCTGTGGGCTTCGGAACACATCAGCAGGGATATTATGGAGATCTTTGAGGGAGTCTGGTGAAGCTGATCTACCACTTTGTAATCACTTCTCTTTATAATCCTCATGAATTCATCTACATATTGCTCAAAAGATGTCTTCTGAGTTTATTTGACAGTTGTCTCTTCAACTACCACACTCTTTCCTTTTGCTTTGGCAGCAGCTTCTGCTTCGGCATTAGGTCTTTGCAATTGTGAGGCAAAGAGGCGTCCGCTTCTAGTGAAGCCTCCGCCTCCCCCAACATTATCAATCTGTGGAGAAGAGGTTGAAGAATCCAAAGTGATTTTCTCCCCATTGCAGTAGAGGTCAGAGCCATAATGCCAAGGGATGGCATTACTGCTTTCATATGGAACGGGTCCAGGCACCGTGATGGTAACTGGACTGACTGCTGCAGAGGAGGGTACTAAAATGGTGTGCGGATCGTAGTAGATGGTGACTGGTGACCTGGAAGGAGGTGCCACTGTTTGTTGTTGAAAATTGTTGTTTGGAGGGATATATGCTGGATCATAATAAATGGTGACTGCTGAGATATTCGTTGGCGTTGTAGAAGATTCCGTTGAATGGATGGGTGTTGATGTTGTAGAAGAAGTGGTTGTTGACATCTGACTTGTTGAAGTGATGGATGGAGCCATTGTTGATGATATTGATGAATTGGTTGGAATGATTGTTGTTGCAGTTGTAGAAGAGTCAGGAATCGTTGACAAAGGGATTGCTGGATTTGTAGGAGCCGATGTTGTGATCTGAAGGATACCACTTTTGATAAGACTATCTATGCCGCTTCTCAAGTTGTCACACCCGTTGACCGAAATGTTGCAATAACCACAACCGAGCTCACACCCGGGGAACATCTGGCACTCTAGGAGCTGAGCTTTAATTTCTACCAGAGGTGTCCGAATTTGCCCAACACTGGTGATTAAGAAAGATGGCTTATCTTCCTCAATGGCATTAATTCTCGCTCCTCCATGATTGGGCATGGGATTCTTGTTGACATTTGGCGGGGGTGCAAAGTTGAGAGCTTTAGAATCCACCAGATCTTGTACTTTTATTTGTAAAGCCCTGCATTTCTCTGTACTGTGGCCAGGTGCATTGGAATGAAAAGCACACCGGGCATTGATATCATAATTTTTGGGAAGATTGGAGGGATCTGGCGGTGCCAATGTCCTTAATTCAACCAAGTTGAGTTTCAGGAGTTGTGGCAATAAAGCGGCATAAGGCATAGGGATAAGGTCATTCACCCTATTTGCCTGTGATGGTTTTTGCTGAAAGGGTCTTTGCTGTTGATTGTTGTTATTGTTGTTGTAGGTCCTCTGTGGCGGGTACTGAATTTGTTGCTGATACTGTGGTTGTTGTTGTTGTGGTTGATATGCTGGTTGCTGAGGAATCGGAGCTGGAATAGTGACAGCTGCTACTGATCTATGATCATACTGAGGTCTGCCCCTGCTGGCATGGATGGCATTCGTCTCACCAGTCCTTCTGGGTCCCACAAAAGGTTTTCGGGGATTACTGGATGAACTTGCACCATTATCGGAAATCTTGCCCAACTTTAGCAGGCTTTCAATCCTTTCACCAGCTATAACCACGTCTGCGAAACTGGTGGAAGAAAAGGCAGCTAACCTGTCGATATATGTTCCTTGCAGGGTGTTCATGAACATGTCGGCCATTTCTCTTTCCGACATGGGTGGCTGGACAGCAGCAGCAAGCTGCCTCCACCTTTGGGCATATTCCCTAAAGCTTTCCTTGGAGGATTGAGACATACCCATCAAAAGGGTCCTGTTAGGGGCCATGTCTAGATTGTATTGGTACTGTCTGATGAAAGCTTCAGCTAAGTCCTTCCAGCATCTGATGGTAGCTCTGGTCAAGTGAGAGTACCACTCCCTTGAAGCTCCAGTCAAACTATCTTCAAAGTAGAACATCCACAGTTTCTCATCCATGGTGTACGCCTTAAGCCTTCCAAGAAAAGACTGCAAGTGAGTTCGTGGACAGGAAGTCCCGTTGTACTTCTCGAAGCACGGGGGTTTAAACTTGTGAGGAATTCTCACCCCATCCACTAACCCCATGTCCATTACATCGAAGCCTAGGGAATTTTGGGACTCCAGAGATCTCAACTTCTCAGTGATTTCATCAAACCTCCTATCATAAACTTCATCCCCAGATCCCATCACCGTGAACTGTTCTTCCTGAGGATCTTCTTGCAAGATTCTACCTGCAGCAGCGTTGCCTTGTACATTCATGGGGATGTTGGCCTCTGGGTCTAGATGAGGTCCAAATACTGGTGGGTTAACATGAGGCTGACCTCCTTCATTATTACTAGTTCCTCCAGTGCCAGGCTGAGGTTCCCTGGGGATTTGTCTTTCTACCAACGCTCTTAGCCTTTCCTGACTCTGGGCCAAGTTAGTCATTACAGTCATGAATTGAGCCATTTGGTTTCTCATCTCCACTCTCTCGTTAGCCATCTGGGTTCTGACTTCCGCCAGGTCCTGTTGTACTTGGTCCATCTGGATACCAGGAAGATTGTTGCGAGTAGGGTATATATGCGGACGGTTGAGAGGGAACACCCGACGGCGAGCAATAATTCCTGCATCACAACATAGTTAGTAACAAACAAAACTAAAACCTACAAAACAAAACAAAAGTTAGTATGCAATGCAATATGCTTATTTATTTTCCAAGGTATCCGGCTTGGTGCTTTGTTTTGACCTTTCCAGACCCTGGGGAAGATGCTTTGACGTTGCTTGAGAAAAAGAAACTCAATGAAATAAACTAGCAAATATATTACAAAAAGGTGCATAGCACATAGCCTGTTTTTACAAAACATGCCCCCCCGGGGGGTCAAAATACAACATAAAAAGAAAAGTACATGAAATGAAAGCAACAACAAACAAAAAGTCAGACATCAAGACCAAATTCATCCTCCTTAACCTCCTTCAAAAGTGCTTCAGTTACAGGATCAGCCGGATGCTCTATTAGGTTCCAGATAAGAAGGTTTCTGATGACAATAGCAGTGGTCAGCTTCTTGCGTCTGTCTTGTTCCTTTGTCCTCTTCATACCAGCCCTAAGCTTTAATTCTGAGATTTCCTTCTGGGCTGCCAGCAAAGCTTCCTGTTGCTTCTTCTCATTAGCCTCCAATTGCTCAATCTTGTCCTGAGTCCTCTTATCTTCTTGAGTGCGAGCTTCAGTGATCCTGACCCACCTAGCTTGACTTTCCTTCAGATAGAGATCAGTTCTGGCCTTCTGAAACTGGGCCTCTTTATAGGCATTCTTCAAGATCTGCTCTCCTGCTCTCGATTTCTTGATGTAGTCCTCTGATTTCTCAATCCTGACTAGATGCTCCACTTTAAGCTTTTCTAACCTCTCATTGTCTAGACGACCATCACTTCTCTCCCAGAGGGTCTTCTGCAGAGCTTGGGACAGGTTCTCATTCCTCTCTTTCAGTTTCTCAAATTCTTCCAGGCTGACAGTGGCTGGAGGTGGTGTTGTGGATGGTCCAGGTGCATCTTCAATGGTGAAAGGCATCCCAGAAATCTGAGCCCTAGTATGAGACCACTCATAGTACTGTGCTGAAGCCACATTGTTGCATCTCCCAAGAATGGCCATCCCTTTGGTCTGGATGTTGTCCCAAGCCCAGGATGCTTGTCTGACAACATCTAGATTAGGCTTTATCTCGCAATAAAGGGTTTCAGCCAAGTCTTGCACTCTAGGAGGGTGAACCAAAGCATATCCCAATTGTCTTTTGAATAGCAAAGGGTTGTAGTTGATGCAACCCTTCACTCCTATCATAGGTACATTGGGGAACTGCCCACAACTAGTTATTATGTCCCTTCCATTGGTGCTCTGGGTACACCACCTGATGTCATCTGAAGTCAAAGCAGTGAGTCTTCTAGCCCAATTGTTTTGTTGGTGAGGGTTCAAGAAAGCATCAGTCTTGGGTAGGTGTTTAAGCAGCCAGGTATGAAATAGAGGAGCACAGCATCTCACCAATCTTCCTCTCTGCTTCTCATTCCTTTGGTGAACAGAATAATAGAAATCTCCCAGCAGAGTGGGTACTGGGTTCCTCAAAAGGAAGAGATGAATAGAACTCTTGCTGATAAACTTGGGCTCATCTGCAAAAAGTATAACCCCATATATACTGAGGGCTAACAATGCACAAACTGCCTTCCATTCTCTCAAGGAGGCCTTCAGGATGGCCTGAGAAGTCAAGAAATCCAAGTGTAGGCCAGGAATTCCAGCCTTTGTTGACATGTTCTGCTCAATCAGAATCGGTTCCAAACACAGTGCCTTTGCCACCTCTTCACTGCTGGGAGAAGGCATCTCTGGGTTGAAGGGGATACCACCCCTGACAGGCACTCCAATCAGTGATGAGTACTCCTCCAACAGGGGTCCCAACTGAAAATTCTGGAAGGTGAAGCATCTCAAAGGAGGATCATAGAACTGTAGGCAAGTGTGAATCAAACTCCTCTGAGAAGGGTCAGAGTCTATAACCATATCAAGGATGCTTCCATAATGTTCCCTGAATAGTGGGATATGGTCTGGAGTAATGAGTGCTTGGACCCCTCTGATGCCAGCCAGCACAGGCTCAAAGAAGTGGTAAGAAATGTTGCTCTTTATGGGTGCCATGACTGCTGTTGAAGAGCTGAAAATAACTGCTGATGAAGACTGATACTGGTGATGAGCTGCTGACAGGCTGAGACTGGTGATAACAGTAGCTGAAGGAGGCAACTGATGAAGATGGCTGAAGCAGATAACTGATGAACAAAGGTCTATGCAGGTAAAATGGGTCAAAACCAAGCCAAATGTAATATGGATACCCTGAAAAACAAATAAGACAAAGTTAAATGATGCAATGATGATGTATGCAAATGATATGCAAGGGTTTGTGATCGAGCTGGATCTGATTACTGCCTTGATATAAGTCCATGTATGTCTAAGAAGTCCAGATGGAGGTTCATAAGTCCAGTAACCAAGGTGGGGGACTCAAATAAAGAGTCACATATCCAGGGTTAAGTCACAAGAACTGTCCAAAGTGAGGCATTCTCAAACACAATAAGTATCAGGGTATGATGTGGCCAATGGTTCCTGCAAACCTGTAAACAGCCCAACCCCCCTCACAGGTAGTGTTCTAAAACAAGGATCCTCAGACTTGGATCAGTTATGAGAAGTGTAAACGCTTCTAACCCAGAGGTACAATGTTTACAATAACCATAAAAGATCCTCCTCTAATTCACCTCAGTTTTTGAAGGTCATAATAAAGGTCATCCAGACTTAGCAGGCTTCCTAGATAGCCCTAGCACTACAGGAGACCTGCAGCACAGAGTTCTCAAGAAGAAACCCATATCTGAACCGTGTTTCATATTTCCGCACCAGACCGAAATGGAATAGGAAAGAACATGAACCACTCTAGCCTAGGTGTCAGTCAGGTCCCTGGTATAGGTCCTTAAACTCTCAATAAAACACCCACCCACCAAGACAGAAAACAGATCCAGCCGGATAACAGTATGACAGTATGATGTATATAAAGCTGTAAAAGAAAGCAATAAATAATTGTACATAAAGCAATAAATAAAAGCAACTATATAAACGCAATTAGCACAAAACACCCCAGTAAACACAAATCAATCAAGCGCTAGGAGGAACCCACAAAAAGAACCAGAAGCCCTGGTTACAGTATAAGGGTCCCCAGCAGAGTCGCCAAGCTGTCGCTCCCACCTGATGACACCTAGTCAGAAGGGGTACAGACGCGAACGGTCGGTGAAAAGAGAGAGCACACACAGGGGTGAACTCAGAAGTCAAGAGTCGCCAGCTAGGCATTTTTATCCTGGAGGAAAGGTAATGCTGCATAAACCTAAGAAAGGAGATGGATAAGACGGTTGCGAACCAGAGAGACTGAGAAAGGGGGTTGGTTACAACCTGGGAAGGTGTTAGCACCCAAATTGTCCGTCGTACTCGAAGGGATCCACGCTTGAAAGACTTGTGTTTTAAAGGGGTAGTGTCAGTGCAATTTGTGTATCAAGGCTGGAAAGAATGCAAGCGTCAGTGTAAAAAAAATGTGAAGTGTATAAGAGAAGTGTCAGTGTAAGAACAAGAATGAAATGCCCAAGACCTTGAGGCTAAGAGGATAATGCTGAAGGAGGGGGAATATATAGAGACTTTTGTTCGATAACTGTTAAGTTATGCCTACGTATCCTCTCGTGCAATGAGGAAGTCAGAACACCGTATTTCGACTCAAAGAGACTGAAAGATAAATTGACTTGTGAACTGCTTACTTGCCTATGCTCAAGTGTATGACCTGTCTGGCTCAGGTGCAAACTGTCTTGCATCAGACGGAAGAAGCAAGTTCTTGTTTGTGAGTGAATGAGATGAGTAAAGAATCCCGGAGGAGACGATTATTGTTTGTTTTTTGAGTTTTCAGTCTTTTATTGCTTTTGAAAGTTTGTCATAAGTTAATGAGCTTAAGCCTAAACCAATGGGTTAGTAAACTCATCACATCTTCCCTCTGATTAGGGGTAATGAGAATACCTTAAGTGTGAAGTCAGCTTCTCACACTTAATCACCTTTGATGCAGGATTAAGATCATTAACCTACTTGTGATTATTTAGATGTTTTTGTTGTTTTTGTTTAGTGTCAAGTAATGAGATTAAGCCATAATCAGGGATTAAACTGACTCATTACACCATCCTAATAGACGGATAATAGATGAGAATGTTTAAGCTGAGGAAAGCTCCCCAACTTAATCCATGATTAGGGATTAACCTCATGACAAAACAAAGCCTTTATTAGATGGATTTTAGTTAATGATAAGATGAAGAAGTGAGTTTTATGGTTTGTAAGACAACTTGAGGGAGACTTGTCCATTAACACTAGGGTTAGTCCTTCTTAACCAATTAAGGAAGAATTAGAACCCTAATGCAAGGCCCAAGTTACAAGCTTGATGTCTTGAAGATTATTAAGTGAATTGATTAAAGGATTTAAACACATTAAGGGTTTAACACTTAGGATTAAAGTTATACACTCCATCCTAATAGAAGGATGCAGGCATAAGCTTAATCACAAAGCCTTAGAGCCTTTATGGTTTAGTCCTTGATTATGAGATGAGAAGAGAAGACTCAAAGAGACACAAAGGTAAAAGCTAAGTGGGGGACTAATCAAAACCCTAGTTATTGTCATGCTTGGTTGTTCCTATGGTTTATGAGGTTTGCAAGAAAGATCTTCAGAGAAACCACCAGGAAGCAGATGAAAGGAGCAAAGAGAAGCAAAGTAACTTGCTTCATTTAAGAAGACAAGTCACTTGAAGAAAGAAAGTGAGATGAACAAGAATGAGCAAGCTCAATCCGCACACATACAAGAAAAATGCAGCAATGATGCACAAAGGAGATGAAAGGAAATTGTGAGAAGTGAAGGCAAATTCACTTCTCAGAGTACTTACCACCTGAAAAGTTAGCACAAAAGAAAGAAATAAAGTGAAAATGAAATTAATACTGGGATGCAAGCCGAAACCAGAAACATGTTCATGATGCAAAAGAGGTTACAAGATGATATGAATGATCATACAAGTGAAAACGAACAAAAGATAACTAACTAAATTAAAATGAAATTAAATAATGGAAAGGATTAACAAATTAACTAACAACTTTATCTTATATAATTGGTTAATATAAGTGTTTTATTTTTTATTTATTTTTATTTATATAATTATTGACTAAATTTAATTAACAAAACAATTGAAATAAGTTATTTACTATGAATATTTTTCAGAATGCTATTTATTTTTTTAAAAAAAGAAATACTAGAAAACAAAACCTAAAAGAATTTGGAGTAAATATTAGAAAAAAAAGTTATGTAAAGCTCAATAAACAAAAACAAAAGGTTTGGCAAAGACCCATAACAATGAGGCCCAAAAGGGCACTGGATCCGGCTAAAAACCGGTCGGGTCAAGCCAACCCAGATCCGGCACGGTAGCTTTCTAAAAGGGGGAGACTTCTAGGGTTTTGAAACAGCCTCTTTTGTTCTCATTCCAAATTCAGTAACAAACGAAAAGAGAAAAGCCATGGCGTTAACCGGACGCTCACGAACCTTTCCACATCGCCCTCATCTCTCGCCCTCTGTTCTTCTTTATTTCCAAAAGTTTGAACCCTCACCGCACATGGAAAACCGAAACAAAACCACCCCTATATCATCTGATATTTTTATCCCAAATCGCAAACCCTAACACACCCTTTTGATTTCGATATGCTTCCCACAACTACATTATATAAGCAGAGCAAAATGCGATAAAAATGGAATCAAGAGGTATACCACAGTCGGATGCTATGAAGGCTGAGTCAAGAGGTATGTGTTTTTCCCTTTGTTCGAACCTCCTTCTTCTTTGTCGATTTCACTGTGATCTTTATGCTGGGGTATTGTTGTTGCTTTTCTGATGGTTTTCGCCGCTAGGGTTTTTTGCTCTATGTGAAATTTTTCTTTTTGTGTATTATGCAGTTAGGGTTTTCTCCTTGTGTGTTCTCTGTGTTCGTTTTTTGAATCCTCTTTTTATACTTTTTTAAATTAGGGTTTCAAAATTGAGGTTTAACTGAAGCATTTTTTTCACTTTGGCTATGTTTGCTTCTCCTTCCTTCGTACCAGAGCTTTTTCTTTCCTATTTTGTGGAAATTCTGGTTCTGCCACCCTGTTGACGCTCCTGCTTGGTTTTGTCTGCTTATACCTTGTCACTGCATCCTTGTTAACTTAGTTTTGTTTGATTTTGAAATGAACTGAATGATTTCTATCCGAATTGGATTAGTTACCCCCTTTTTTACTGTCATAAACTCATTTTTCACTTCTTGTTACCATATTAACCGTTGTGGACATTTCAACTTTTACAGGGTCAAATTGTGGGAACCATTACCATCTCCAAGACCTGAGCTTTGGGACCGTCTTCCTTTGATTTGCCCACCTTGATGAGAGTCATGGCAAATCCTAAAAGATCCCTGGAAGATGGGAGGGAGAGGTTTGTGCGACTCGAAACATGGGGGAAGAGAGCTAGCCTCAGACTTTTTATCGCGAGCTACATAGCGGGGATGCCCAATTAGTATTCTTCCATGATCCATCTCAACTGAGTCCAATGATGCCTAACTTTCGCAAAGAAGACCGTCTTCAAAAGATGCAGACAGATACAATTGTTGTTCATGAAGGATAGGGTCTCAACTTCCTGAACCAAACAGGGCTGATCCCGAACCTGCTCGATTGTTCATACCCTTATCAATGACCCTCTGGAATCCATGGTTGCAACTGGACGCAATCTCAGCAGGTACTACATTATCAAAGTTCAGATTCTGTTTGAGCAATTTCATTTCCTTATTCTTGTTTAACGATATGCTCCTAACTCTTTGTCTTCCACCGAGAACCACAATCATTGCAAGGTGCACGAAATGGAAGTGTGGTGGAGATTTGTGAAGTTAGAGGTATTGAGGAGGACATTGAAAAAGGGTGCAGAAACTACCAACAAGAATGTTACCAGCAATGGTTTGCCTGAAAACTTCTACTCCAAGAACATCTGCGATTATCTCCTCAGTTTCCTTGTCAAGATCGGTGTGAGTGAGGGCCACGTAGTCATTACGTGCAATACAGTTCCCTAGAGCAGATAGTTTTTTCTTCTATCCTCTGAAAAACAACTTGATCAGGTAGACTGTTTCTCAAATGTTGAAGTTCTTGGTCTGTGGTGGTATGGGGCAAGAGAAGTCCATTCTTGTTTCCAGCACAAAGACAAACAACAGTGCGGGTACCAGCAACAAATGTCTTCACCACAGGGATAACACCAGATAGCTCAGATTCAAATACACTGTAGAAGCCTTCCGAACCTCCAATGGCAACCAAACAATATGCATTTGTAAGTTTAGAGAAAGCTCCAATATCACAATTATTCTCAAACTGAATTCTAGTTGCCATGACTGATGGAAATCTTGAACTCAAGTACTCAAATGGAAGATCTGATGCGGCTTTTCATGACAGCTTAACCTGGTGTTGTCATGCTGTTGATTAGCAAGCCTGCCTTCTGTATAAGTAGGAATCAAACTGCATTGAATATTTAGATTATCTTCTTCGGCGGTTGATTGCTTCTTTTGGCCATGTACTATATCATGTACACTTTGTCTTTGTAGTTTAATGCTTGTAGCAACTTGTAATTCCTTTGGACTTTTGCTGATGGCCTTGTTCAATTGTTAACAAAAACGTTATGCATTTTAATCCTTCAGTATAATTTTTCTTTTACTGCTTTTCAACTCCAGTTGCCTTGACAATGTACCAATCAAGATCTCAATGTCTTGTAAAACTTGGAAAATATCAATGCTACCATGCTTGAGAACAATGCACCTTAACTAACATACAACAATCTAAAATGAATCAAACGAGCATCCAAATCCCACATAATCCAAATCCAACACAATCCGAATCCAACATAATAACATGAAATGCCCATGCAATGCCGTTTGAATCCAAGTCCAACATAATACCATGAAGTTTCTTTTCTTTTTTTTTGAAACCAATGAATCAAATCCAATAAGCCATCCTCCTTAAAATTAAGTTTCGAAACCAGTGAACCAAGGAAGTCAAACTTATTATTATTTTTTTTTGACAAAAGTGCAATAAGTTTAAACCCATGGCCTACCAATTTATTGAAAATAAATTCAAGATAACTTAAAACCACTTTGAAATTTTAGTGATACTTAATCATCAATGAAACTCCAATTGATTGTGCCTTGGCATTTGTGTACCTGAGATGTAACTCCCTATAGGCGATGGTTCAGGAAGTTTCGGGGGGGTTTCAGGGCAAGGTGAAGGGTTTTGGTGTAGGCTGACCTGCGTGTGTGTTCAGGCTCCAAGATGTTGTGAAATGGTTTGCGGGAAACGTATTTGTAAGGTCTTTGATTGGTAGGAATAGCTGGTGTGGCACAGGCCTATGGATCAGATCTTGGGGATTGCAACAAGTGGAGGCATAGTCACATGGGCTTTTGCAAATTGGTACAAATCTGGCCCCTTTGTGATTTCTTAAAGCATAAGTCATGAAACTTGGAGATTCTTTGGTGCATTCAGAATTTAAGGCCATGGTTCATGCTTGCGTGATGATTAGAAGTCGCATTGAAGTCACATAAAGGCTTGCCATGAGAATTTGCAAGTTCTCCAATACAAGGAAAATTTGCAAAGCGGCTTGAAATTCTTCAATCTTCTGAACTTCTAACATCTTCTATGATCAAGTAAAGCTCATACGCAATCAAAATGACGAAGAACACCCCTTGGTTGGGTCATTGGGGGCCTCAGATGCCCTGATTTTGCACTGACTTGCTCAAGAAGTCATCTCTTGATCAAATGCCTTCCCCATTGAATTTCTTCATGAAAATTTATATGCATGATCCCTATACCATATAGAGACCAAAAGAAACAAGAATGACCAAAAACTTTGGAGTTATGGCCCCTGAAACCAAAACCCTAATTTTAGGTCATCTGTGCAGCCAAACTTGGCTCTGCTCCTATGCCTTTCTCAGTTCTTGTGATTCTTTGACTTTCTTGACTTTGTGGGGATACAATATGATGCTTGAACATACATGGACCCCTTTAAAGTGATTGATGACCTTTGGAGTGGCTCAAGAAGCCCTTGGATTGCTCAGATCACAAACCCTAGATGCAGATGACTTAGAAGCAATGTAGTGAAGCAAAAATGCAACATGAGATGTTATGATTGAACTTATGCACATGAAAAGATCACAAGCCATGGCGTGAATAAGTGAGGGCAAATTTGGGGTGTTTACACTTTCCCGCTCACTGTTTTTCATTTTTCTTTTTGTACAAAAATAAAATGGCAATGTTTTCCAAAATGATAACTTTATTTCACTTTTTCCAAACAAAGATTAAAATCGATCACTAAAATGAACAATCTAAACCCTTGCAGAGAGTGCCTTTCAGACTACACCGACAACAACACAGCTATGACTCTGTATGACTTTGACAATCCAATCAATCAAGCTGATGAAGGGGTTAAAGAAGATTATGAGCTTCCTGAAGAGCTAGCCAGGTTGTTAAGGCAAGAGGAGAAGGTTATCACTTCTCATCAGGAGGAGATTGAAACGGTTAATCTTGGTACGGAAGAAGACGTGAAAGAAGTTAAGATCGGGGCCTGCCTACAAGACTCAGTAAAAGAACAACTGATTGACATGCTTCGTGAATATGTGGATGTGTTTGCTTGGTCTTATAAGGATATGCCAGGGTTGGACACCGATATTGTCATGCACAAGCTGCCTTTGAAAGAAGACTGCCCGCCGGTAAAACAGAAATTGCGCCGTACTCGCCCAGATATGGCAATGAAGATCAAGGAAGAGGTACAAAAGCAGTTGGACGCCGGTTTCCTTGCTGTAACTACTTATCCACCGTGGGTTGCTAATATTGTACCTGTGCCTAAGAAGGATGGCAAGGTGAGGATGTGTGTAGATTACCGGGATCTGAACAGAGCCAGCCCGAAAGATGACTTCCCTTTACCTCACATTGATGTATTGGTTGATAACACGACTCAGTTCTCGGTATTCTCCTTCATGGATGGATTTTCAGGATACAATCAGATTAAGATGCCACCTGAAGACATGGAGAAGACAACTTTCATCACACCCTGGGGCACGTTCTGTTACAAGGTGATGCCATTCGGACTAAATAATGCTGGTGCAACTTATCAACGGGATATGGTAACATTATTCCACGACATGATCCATAAAGAAATTGAATGTTATGTGGATGACATGATTGCCAAGTCCCTCACGGAAGAAGACCACCTGGTAAATCTGTTGAAGTTATTCAAGCGTCTGAGGAAATACCAACTGAAGTTGAACCCCAACAAGTGCACATTCGGGGTACGATCCGGTAAGTTGCTGGGATTTATTGTAAGTGAGAAAGGGAATGAAGTTGACCCTGACAAAGTCAAAGCCATTCAAGAAATGCCTGCACCAAAGTCAGAAAAAGAAGTTCGGCGTTTCTTAGGTAGATTGAACTACATTTCACAGTTCATATCTCACCTTACAGCAACCTGTGAGCCTTTGTTCATGTTGTTAAGAAAGGAACAAACGGTCAGGTGGAACGAAGACTGCCAGAGGGCTTTTGACAAAATCAAGGAATACTTACAAGAGCCTCCAATCCTTATGCCTCCAGTTGAAGGAAGACCTCTGATAATGTACTTGACAGTATTAGAAGAGTCAATGGGGTGTGTGCTGGGCCAGCATGACGAGTCTGGTCGAAAAGAGTATGCAATATACTACCTAAGCAAAAATTTACCGACTGTGAACAACGTTATTCACTGCTCGAGAAAACTTGTTGTGCTTTAGCGTGGGCTGCTCGCCGACTAAGGCAGTATATGTTGACCCACACCACCTTGTTGATTTCAAAGATGGACCCAGTTAAGTACATTTTTGAGAAGCCAACACTTACCGGACGGGTTGCAAGATGGCAAATGATTCTCACAGAATATGACATTCAGTACACATCTCAGAAGGCCATCAAGGGCAGTGTATTGTCTGATTATCTCGCTGAGCAACCCATTGATGATTACCAGCCTATGAGATTTGACTTCCCTGATGAAGACATCATGTTCATTAAAGCAAAAGATCACGAAGAGCCTGTTCACACTGAAGGGCCTGACCCAGAAGAAGGATGGACTATGATGTTTGATGGGGCTGTTAATATGAATGGTCGTGGTGTTGGTGCAGTACTCATTACACCTAAGGGAGTTCACATGCCTTTCTCGGCAAAGCTTACCTTTAACTGCACTAACAACGAAGCTGAATACGAAGCTTGTATTATGGGTCTTGAGGAACCCATTGACCTCAGGATCAAGACTTTGATTGTGTTCGGAGATTCAGCTCTGGTAATTAATCAAACCAACGACAAATGGTACACACACCAAGGTCATCTGATACCTTACCGGGATTATACAAGGAGGTTATTGACTTTCTTCACAACAGTCAAGCTTGAGTATATCCCTCGAGACGAAAACCAGTTTGCAGATGCCTTGGCTACCATTTCATCCATGATCAAAGTTCAAACTGCCAACTTCGTGCCTCAAATTGCATTATCCAGACTTGACAGACCAGCATATGTATTTGCAGCAAATGTTGTTAAAGATGATAGGCCTTGGTTCCACGACATTAAATGCTTCTTGGAGGACCAAACATACCCACCTGGGGCATCTTCCAATGACAAGAAGACTTTAAGAAGGCTAGTTGGTAGTTTCTTCCTGAATACTGAAGGTTCCTTGTACAAGAGAAACTTTGATATGGTACTCCTCAGATGTGTCGATAAGACAGAAGCAGATTTGTTAATGCACGAGGTGCACGAAGGATCCTTTGGTACCCATGCAGGAGTACATGCAATGGCTAAAAAGTTGCTAAGATCAGGCTATTACTGGATCACAATGGATGCCGACTGTTGTGTTTATGCCAGGAAGTGCCATAAATGCTAGATTTATGCGGATAAGGTGCATGTGCCTCCCAATCCTATGAATGTGATGTCTTCACCCTGGCCCTTTGCCATGTGGGGCATTGATATGATTGGCAAGATTGAACCGACTGCTTCAAATGGCCACAGATTTATCCTGGTTGCCATTGACTATTTCACCATGTGGGTCGAAGCAGCTTCCTATGCAAATGTTACAAGGCAAGTGGTAGCCCGATTTCTGAAGAGAGACATCATCTGTCGGTATGGAGTGCCCGAGCGAATCATTACTGATAATGGTTCCAACTTGAACAATAAAATGATGGCAGAACTATGTCGGGACTTCAAGATCCAACACCACAATTCTTCTCCTTACAGGCCCAAGATGAACGGCGCTGTTGAGGCAGCTAATAAGAATATCAAGAAGATTGTACAAAAGATGGTAGTTACCTACAAAGACTGGCATGAAATGCTACCGTTTGCCTTGCATGGATACCGTACGTCAATCCGAACATCCACTGGGGCAACACCGTATCAGCTTGTGTATGGTATGGAAGCGGTCCTACCTGTTGAAGTTGAGTTACCCTCCCTGCGGGTATTGATGGATGTTAAGCTGAATGAAGCAGAATGGGTCCGGTCCCGATACAAACAACTGAGTCTGATTGAAGAGAAGAGATTAGCTGCAATCTGCCATGGGCAGCTGTATCAGAAAGTCAGGCTCCGAGAGTACCAAGTAGGAGATCTTGTGCTGAAAAGACTCCTCCCTCCTCATACAGACCACAGGGGCAAGTGGACTCCGAACTATGAAGGACCATTCGTAGTAAAGAAAGTTTTCTCCGGTGGAGCACTGATGCTCAGTACTATGGATGGTGAAGACTTCCCGTCCCCTGTGAATTCAGATGCAGTAAAAAAAAACTTCGCATAAAAATGACCCGCTTGACATAAAAACAGAATGTAAGTCCAGGCAAAAATAGGGGATCCCGGCGAGTCAAAAACAGAATAAAAGACTCGGACAAAAATAAGGGAAAATAAACAAAAAAAATGTGTACACCCGCTGAGTTGAAAAGCCGAATTGGACAACTCAGGCAAAAATGGGTATCCCGATCGATTGAAAACCCGAAAGGGCGATCCACACAAAATAAGGGAATAAGCGAACAACTGTACTCTGAATTCATCTGTATCACTTACAACTTGGTAAGCTTCGAAAGGATCAAGCTTCTTTTAGAATCAGCCATCTTCAAAAAGCAATACGAGAAGAATGTCAAATGTCATACGAGTCATAGCAAAGGGAAGCTCCTTGAAGCGTCATCAACATTGCCAACATCTTTTATTTCTCAATTTATAACAATCTCCTCATTTTAGGGGATTTGTTTCTTTGACTGTATCTTGCCGATTCAGGGCACATGAATCAATAAAATCAGATTTTCAGTCATGTTTCGTTTCGTACATATTATCTTCATTTGCAAAAAATGTCCGATGTCCTTGGATTAAAGATTGCATAAATACAGATGCTTCTTTTCTAAAAAGTATGTGCTTGCAGGAAATATATTTTGCTCCCGGGAGTGTCTAGACTCCTATGACGGAATCCAGTAAAGGATACCTCGGGATTACTTGTGCGTTTCTCTGACTTTTCAGGATTGTTGTTATTCAGAGCACATCATGGGGCATGAAAGCTTCATCCCAGCAAGCTGGCAAATAATTATCTACTCAGTCTTAGCACCGAAGGTGCTTTCTCCCTAGCTGAGTTGCCATTTGTTATTTCCTCCTCAGCCAAGTACAGGGGACCATCTCCCCACAGAGTTTCAACCTCTATCCAGAAGAGCAACATCTGGAGATCTCACAACAGGGTGAAGAAAGCTTCTACAAACCCCAGCTGGGTCCCTCATTACCAAAGATAGGTCTATCAGTGACCTATTTTCCCCAAGCAGAGTCATATATGTCAGATCTACCAATAATGCCTAGCTGGGATGTCCACTTCAAGCAGATCAACCAGAGATCTTCGCAGCAATGGGATCTGAATCCCGGATCGTTATATTTGCATAATCATAGCATTTGCATCATATTCTCCCCGCAGAGCGTAGCATTCTGTTTAATACGGAGCATTACGGCAAAAAAATCAAACATATTGCATAATCATAAGCCATGTTCTGAATCAAACACTTGTAAATACTGACAATCCATCAAAGATATACAGAAAAACTCCCCGGATTCCCTGGCAGAGAGCCAAGGCACTTTCCCTAAAGATACAAACACTTCCTGACACCCGTCCGTGTCATATCCCCAGTAGAAAGCCAAAGCGCCCCTTTTGCACTCACAAATGCTTACACAACTTCCTTGGTACACATACACTTGTTTATATTACACTTTTCTCTTTTTGACACTCGTCCGTGTCATTCTCCCCAGCGAGTTAAACACTCGTCTGTACATCACTTGTACCTATTTCTCCTGTTTCGCTCATACAGATACTCGTCCGTATCTTGTATACACCACTTATATCCCTTCAGATTCGACACTCGCCCGTGTTCTTTGTTAACCAGTTGATACTCGTCCGTATCATCATCTCAGAACATGCGTCAAGCGTTTGTTTCTACCTGATACTCGTCTGTATCATAGTCTTAAGGATGCTCGTCCGCATCTTTAATCCATACACGTGTCAAACACTTATGTCTCCTTGAATTTAGACACTCGTCTGTGTCTACTATTCCCCAGAAGAGTCCCCGCAGAATTAATACTCGTCCGTGTTCTCTGTTAACTAGTTGGTACTCGCCCGTATCATCATCTCTGAACATGTGTCAGCATTTGTTTCTACCCGATACCTGTCTGTATCATAGTCCTAAGGATGCTCGTCCGCATCTTTAGTCTATACACAATACCCAAACATTTATACCTCTCATTCCTTGGATATAGACACTCGTCCATGTTTACTTGTCCCAGCAAATCCCAGCAAACTATTTCCTTTCTATCTGACATTCGTCCTATGTCATGATACCCGTCTGGCAGCCGTACCCTGCCAGGTGATCGTCCTTCACCTTTGGATGACCGTCCCTTATCCTTTCCCCAGCGGAGTCTCCATTATTGGAACCCTTTTCTATCCGGCATTCGTCCTATGTCGTGATATTTAGCAGCCGTCCCCTGCCAGGTGATCGTCCTTCACCTCCTGATGATCGTCCTTTATCACTTTATCCGATGGTCGTCCCCGTCGTTGATCTTGTTATCTGGCATTCGTCCTATTTCATGATAAACCCTGAGAGCAGTCGTACCCTGCTAGGTGATCGTCCTTCACCTTTTGATGATCGTCCTTCATCATGCTTATCCGATGGTCGTACCCATCGTCGACCTTTTTATCCGATATTCGTCCTATGTCGTGATGCCTTTGGCAACCGTACCTTGCCCGGTGATCGTCCTTCACCTTAGATGACCGTCCCTCATCTTATCCCCAACAGAGCAGCCGTCCCCTACTAGGTGATCGTCCTTCACCTTTGATGACCGTACCTCATTTGTTTATTTTATTCGCCTATAATCCCCAGAGAGTCCTATAGCTTTGCTTGATGGCCGTCCCCATCACAATCTCTCATATCCCCAGCTTGTCGGCCGTCCCCGTCACTACTTTATTTTCCGCATCTTCCCCAGCATGTCGGTCGTCCCCGTCATTGCTCTTTACCCAGCAGTCGTCCCCTGCTCGACGGTCGTCCTCCGTCGCCCGCACTTTATAATATACTTTATTTTATTTTACAATCTATATCCCTTTTCTTCTTCATTCTGTGAGTGCAAATTTTGGACTGTCTTTGGTATTCAACCACAAGTTATCTTGTTTGCCTGCTAAGCCGTTGCTTACATCCTGCACAGCTAACTCATGCTTGAATAGGGGAAGCTGTAAACACCCCAAATTTGCCCTCACCCATTCACACCATGGCTTGTGATCTCTTCATATGCATAAGTTCAATCACAGCATCCCATATTGCATATTTGCTTCACTACTTTGTTTCTAAGTCATCTGCATCTAGGGTTTGTGATCTGAGCAATCCAAGAGACATTTGAGCCACTCCAAAGGTCATCAATCACTTCAAAGGGGTCCAGGAATGTTCAAGCATCATATTGTATCCTCACAAAGTCAAGGAAGTCAAAGAATCACAAGAACTGAGAATGGCATGGAAGCAGAGCCAGGCTTAACTACACAGATGACCTAGAATTAGGGTTTTGGTTTCAAAGGCCATAACTCCAATTTTTTTGGTCATTCTTGTTTCTATTGGTCTCTATATGTTATAAGGATCATACATATCAATTTTCATGAAGAAATTCAATGGGGAAGGCATCTGATCAAGAGTTGACTTCTTGAGCAAGTCAGTGCAAAATCAGTGCATCTGAGGCCCCAATGACCCAACCAAAGGGTGTTCATCATCATTTTGATTGTGTATGATCTTTATTTGATCATAGAAGATGTTAGAAGCTCACAAAATTGAAGAATTTCAAGCCATTTGCAAAGTTTCCTTTTGGGGAAAATGACTTGTAATGGAAACTTGCCATTTTGGGAAACTTTTTCAAACCTTTCTTTTTGTTTCAAAAATGCTTCAAATGGGAAAACTTTGGTCATGAAAGTTGTAGAATGGATCATTCCCTTTTCAAAAATTAAAAGAACTCATTCTAATTCATTTTGGATCAAAAGTTATGGCTTGTCAAAGTTGGACAAAATCACATAATTTCAAGTTATGTACCAAAGAGGCAAAGTTGCAAAACCACTTGCCAAGGAAAAATGAGACCTCAAAGTGACTTCTAATCTTTGCACAAGCATAAACCAATGCCTAAAGGTCAGAATGCACCAAAGGTTTGCCCATTTTCATGACTTATGGATCAAGAAATCACAAAAGGGCCAAAAAGTCACAAAGTTGCAAAAACTATGACAAACCCTAATCCACTTGCTGCATTGCCTCTAATCCTTTTCCATGGCTCTCCCTAAACTCAGCTGAGCCAAACCATGCCCCTGTCACAGCCCTACATTGTCCCATACCTCAAGTACACCTAACTTGGACTCTATGCAAAAACACCCATACCAATCAAGCTAGGCCACACCAACTCCTCTGACCTATCCAAGAGTGATAAGTGGACCAAAAGAAGCACAAAGCAAGAGACAATAGAAGCAAAAACCTCAGATTGTCATAGTTATCAAAAAATCCTCCAACTTGAAAAACCTTTCGAATCTCTCAGCTCACTCAACCAATCTTCAAACCAAATTCACCATTGATCTCAAGATGACTCACTGACCACAAACCAACCATTGAAACAACCAAAAACCTCACATAAACCAAACAAGATTTCTGACCAGTTGGCTTGCAAACTCCCAAATCAGCCAAAAGAAATTCCTTCCAAGCATAAAAACTTCATCAGGAGTTCAAGAGGAGTGGATTGCACAAAGAGAGAAGGCCTAAAAGTCCCAAACTGAGAAAGCTCAAGCTCAGGTACCTCCTTGAAACATTTTTCCAGAACTCTTATTTTTTGTTTCTAAATGATAAAGAATGCTCTCCTGATCATACTGGACTTTGAAATTTTGAAAATGGTGTAGAAATGAGCTTGTATTGATTGACTGAAATTTCTGCCATTTTTGTTCTTCCTTTCGAATCTTGTTAATGGTGAGAAATAAATTGTTTTTGAGGGCAGGGATGAGTTTAGGGGGGTGAGAAGAAGTGATCTGGAGCTTTAGAGCTCCAGAAATAACCTACGGAATTATTTTGAAACTTTCAGGGAAGGGGGTCACCGGAGAAAACGAACGGAGCTCGTCTCCGGTGACCTGAAAATGATTAGGGTTTGAAAATTAGGTTTAACCAAGTTTGAATGTGGACCTTTGATTTTGAGGACTTTTGTTGACTCCCGCGCGAATGGAGGGCCTGGATCTCTCATTAAACCCTAATTCAGTTTAATTAAGTTAATTAATTAGGGTTAATTTTGAATTTCCCAGAAGCAATCCCAGCCACTCAAACGCGCGCCAGTCAACTCCCGCGTGTTTAGTTTGAATCTCAGCCTTAGATCCTGCTTACTTTCCATTTAATTTCTATTTTATTTCATTTTTATCCATTTGTCTTTCACATTTATTTTAAAATAGTTAGAAAAATCCTAAAAATATTTCCCTTTTCATTTTTGTTTCAAATATTTTTCTTAATCAGAAAATGATTTTTATTTTATTTTTTGCATTAAAAATTTATTTTTAAATCATTTAAATGTTTATTTTTAATTAGTTAATGAAAATTAATTAATTAAAAATACATTTAAGTATTTAAAAATCACAAAAAAATTCACATAGCATATAGAATCATTTAGAAACATTGTCCAACTCTCAAACCAAATTTCTTTTTTGTTCTTGATGCCTTTTGATCATTTTCATTGGATTTAATTTAATTTCAAGGCAATATTTTGTTCCAAACTTCAAAAATTTCTTTCTGCCAAACCCTTGAGAGTTGAATGATGATTCTTGTGGCATTGCATCTTGCATAGCATGTAGTTTATAGGATAAAATTGGTTTGACTTGATCTTGCATTTTCAATTTGTTTGGTATTTTTCTTTGTGAGACACCCCAAAACCCTAGCAATATTAGGAAACTCATAACTTTCACTAGGTTAAGAGTTGGTTTCCCTCCTTTGGGCAGTGAGTTTGTATAGGTTTAGGATATCTTTGTTTGCATTTTCAAATATTTATCATGTCATTTTCTTCTGATTTTGAATTTTGCTTTGTGTGTTGATCATAAACCCTAATTTATGCCTTCCTTTGCATCCATCTTCCATTTTCTTGCATAGCATGAATTGCCATGACATTTTGTGCATCAACATGATTCATAATACATCTTAGGACATATTAGAATCATGTTTGATCATTGCATCTTTCATTTGCTATGTTGTATGTCCATTACATTTCATAACTTTTCATGAACTTTCATGGTTCAAAGCATGCCTCTTTTGCATCCATATGCTTGCTTCATCATTCTTATGCCTTGTCTCATGTTTGCATAATCTCTTAGCATCATTAGCTTCATGTTCTTGCTCCTGGTTTTGGTTTGCATCATCACATTTCATCTCATTTGCATTGCATTTCATTTCTTTTGCTAACATTTCAGGTGGTAAGTTGTTTGAGAAGTGAATTTGCCTTCACTTCTCACATTCTCTTTTCATCTCTTTCATACTTCCTTTGCTGAATTTTTGTATGTGTATTGTATTGAGCTTTCTCATTCTTGCTCCTTCTCACTTTCTCTCTTCAAGCAACTTGTCTTATTAAGTGAAGCAAGTTGTTTTGCTTCTCTTTGCTTCTTGCTCCATTCATCTGCTTCCTTCCTGGTGGTTTCTCTGAAGATCTTCTTGCAAACCTCATTAACCCTAGGACTTCCAAGCATGATAACATTTTAAGATTGTTTAGTCCCCCTTAGACTTTTAACTTTGTGTCATCCTTGAGTCTTCTTTTCCCAACTCATAATCAGGGACTAAACCCTATAGGCTTTAAGGCTTTGTGGTTAAGCTTATGCCTGCATCCTTCTATTAGGATGGAGTGTATAACTTTAATCCTAAGTGTTAAACCCTTAATGTGTTTAAATCCTTTAATTAATCCACTTAATAATCATCAAGACATCAAGCTTGTAACTTGGGCCTTGCATTAGGGTTCTAATTCTCCCTTAATTGGTTAAGAAGAACTAACCCTAGTGTTAATGGACAAGTCCCCCTCAAGTTGTCTCACAAACCATAAAAATCACTTCTCTATCTTATCATTAACTAAAATCCACTTAATAAAGGTTTTGTTTTGTCATGAGGTTAATCCCTAATCATGGATTAAGTTGAGGAGCCTTCCTCAGCTTAAATATTCTCATCTACTATCCTTCTATTAGGATGGTGTATTGAGTCTGTTTAATCCCTAATTATGGCTTAAACTCATTGCTTAACACTAAACAAAAACAACAAAAACATCTAAATAATCACAAGTAGGTTAATGATCTTAATCCTACATCATGGTGATTAAGTGTGAGATACTGACTTCACACTTAAGGTATTCTCATTACCCCTAATCGGAGGGAAGATGTAATGAGTTTACTAACCCATTGGTTTAGGCTTAAGCTCATTTTCTTATGGCAAACTTTCAAAAGCAATAAAAGACTGAAAATACCAAAAACAAACAATAATCGTCTCCTTCGGGATTCTTTTCTCATCTCATTCACTCACAAACGAGAACTTGCTTCTTCCGTCTAATGCAAGACAGTTTGCACCTGAGCCAGACAGGTCATACACTTGAGCATAGACAAGTATGCAGTTCACAAGTCAATTTATCTTTCAGTCTCTTTGGGTCGAACTACGGTGTTCTGACTTCCTCATTGCACGAGAGGATACGTAGGCATAACTTAACAGTTATCGAACAAAAGTCTCTGTATATTCCCCCTCTTACCAGTCTTATTCTTTAAGCCTCATGGTCTTGAGCATTTCATTCTTGTTCTTACACTGACACTTCTCTTATACACTTCACATTCTTTTTACACTGACACTTGCATTTTTTCCAGCTTTGATACACATTTTAGCACTGACACTACCCCTTTAAACACAAATCTTTTAAGCGTGGATCCCGTCGAGTACGACGAACAATTTGGGTGCTAATACCTTCCCAGGTTGTAACCAACCCCCTTTCTCAGTCTCTCTGGTTCGCAACCGTCTTATCCATCTCTTTTCTTAGGTTTATGCAGCATTACCTTTCCTTTGGGATAAAAATGCCTAGCTGGCGACTCTATTCATTTCCTTCTCTTTCGCCGATCGTTCGCGTCTGTACCCCTTCTGACCAGGTGTCATTTGGTGGGAGCGACAGTATGTAATTATTTCTTTTAGTTATTTTAACTTTTGTAATTATATTATAGATTTTTTTGATGGTGTAGTAGTTACAGTACTTTTTGTGTTTTTAATTACAAAACTGAATTGTACACTTAAATTTCACATTTTTATCTTAAAAATTAGAAGATAAATGCTTGGTTACTACTAGGAAAATATGAATGGTTAGTCAAATTTATAATAGTTATAGTAATATTAACTTAATAACAAAAATTATTATAACATTTAATATTAATATAATTTAATAACACAAATTATATAACCCAATATTCTAAAAAAGAGTGTAAATTAATTTATAAAGAAAATGCAATATATAAAAGAAAAATATATTTATTATAACAAAGAAAAATTCAAAATCAAGTGATTATTTTAGTTATGTCTATAGTTAAGGTTGTGGGTTAAATCCTTGGTTTCAACATTTTTATGACAAAATAGAAAGAAAAAAATACAACAGTAAGATTTGAAACATAAACATTTGAAAGTGCAGAAAATAAATATAACCATGTAACCAACATGGTCATAAGTGAATCAGTTTCACATACAGTGCTATATAGAAATATGTATTACTTTATAAATTATATATTATATCTATTATATCTAGATTTTAAGGATGTATTGAAAACTTTGTGATCTAAATTTTAAGGAAGTATTGAAAAATTTGTACTAAGGATGATCTAAAGTAGCATATGGGGGTGACACCAGATTTTTATAAAACCCGATAGAAATGCATGACATTACACCGTATTTTATGTAATATCTGGTACAAATCCAATTATATCACCCAAAATTT
Organism: Lathyrus aphaca; assembly: GCA_963966055.1. Classification (NCBI taxonomy): domain Eukaryota; kingdom Viridiplantae; phylum Streptophyta; class Magnoliopsida; order Fabales; family Fabaceae; genus Lathyrus; species Lathyrus aphaca. Next base: position 374,580,411 of record OZ014523.1, read on the forward strand.
ACAAAAACAAACTAACAAAGTCTCTTAGAAATAGCATATATCTCACATTTCAACAATTAATTCTTTAGTTTGACGAAATTTTTTAAAAAAATTAACACGATGTATATTTAACTAAAATGGATTAATACCATAAAAATCATGTTGACTGACACAACATGTTACTACACTGTACTTACTATTTGTGTTTTCATGTAAGAAGAAAAAATAGTATGTAATCTAAGAAATAATCAGAGAATAAAAAGTAGAGAAACAGAGACGAAATCGATGGAAAAAATAAAAAGAATTATGATATTGCTTTCCTAGGAATTCAAACACACTCTCTACAAATATTCAAACTTATATATTTATAATCCCTTTATTGTTGTTTTCATATTACTAATTTGGACATTATTTTTAAAACAATATATATATATATATATATATATATATATATATATATATATATATATATATATATATATATATATATATATATATATATATATATATATATATATATATATATATATATATATATATATATATATATATATATATATATATATATATATATATATATATATACATATGTATGTATCTATGCGCGCGAGCGTGCATGCGGAGAGTTCATCTTTAGAAAATTAGTTGAATGAATTATCCAATCATCATTTGCATAGTTAAAATTCATCACCACTCCTATCAAAACAGACACAACATGTTACTACTTCATTGTAGAGTTTGTTTTTCATGTAAAAATGAAAAACAATATTGTAAAAAATAACCAAAGAATATATACAGAATGAATATAAAAAGAAAACAAAATATGACATTTCGTTTTTAGCAATTGAAAAAAAATCGGTGCAAATATTCAACTTGCTTTGTATTCCCATTGAATGATCTCTAAGAGGCAATTTGTATATTTCTTGTTTCTAACTCCTTATTCTTTTTCCTCAAAACAGCTCACCACCACCCACTCAATAGAATAATAAGGAAGACACTATGTTTGAGCAGGAACATTCCGAAGACATTTACCGAGAAGAAGAAGAAGAACAGACATCACATGAGGAGGAGGAAGAGATAGAAGAAGGAGTGGCAATGTTCACACCAACTCCGCATTCGGTTCTACTTCAGCTGTTGAATTCTTATTCCACTATTTCCTCTCCTCCTTGGGGTATGTAATTATTTCTTTTAGTTATTTTAACTTTTGTAATTATAATATAGATTTTTTTGATGGTGTAGTAGTTACAGTACTTTTTGTGTTTTTAATTACAAAACTGAATTGTACACTTGAATTTCACATTTTTATCTTAAAAATTAGAAGATAAATGCTTATTTACTACTAGGAAAATATGAATGGTTAGTCAAATTTATAATATTTATAGTAATATTAACTTAATAACCCAAATTATTATAACATTTAATATTAATATAATTTAATAACACATATTATATACCCCAATATTCTAAAAAAGAGTGTAAATTAATTTATAAAGAAAATGCAATATGTAAAAGAAAAATATATTTATTATAACAAAGATAAATTCAAAATCAAGTGATTATTTTAGTTATGTCTATAGTTAAGGTTGTGGGTTAAATCTTTGGTTTCAACATTTTTATGACAAAATAGAATGAAAAAAATACAACAGTAAGATTTGAAACATAAACATTTGAAAGTGCAGAAAAAAAATATAACCATGTAACCAACATGGTCATAAGTGAATCAGTTTCACATACAGTGCTATATAGAAATATACATTACTTTATAAATTATATATTATATCTAGATTTTAAGGATGTATTGAAAACTTTGGGATCTAAATTTTAAGGAAGTATTGAAAACTTTGTACTAAGGATGATCTAAAGTAGCATGTGGGGGTGACCCCAGATTTTTATAAAACCTGATAGAAATGCATGACATTACACCATATTTTATGTAATATCTGGTACAGATCCAATTCTATCACCCAAAATTTACAAAAACATACTAACAAAGTCTCTTAGAAATAGCATATATCTCACCATTTAACAATTAATACTTTAGTTTGACGAAATTTTATAAAAAAATTAAGAAGATGTATATTTAACTAAAATGGATTAATACCATAAAAATCATGTTGACTGACACAACATGTTACTACACTGTACTTACTATTTGTGTTTTCATGCAAGAAGAAAAATAGTATGTAATCTAAGAAATAATCAGAGAATAAAAAGAAGAGAAACGGAGACGAAATAGATGGAAAAAATAAAAGCAATTATGATATTGCTTTCCTAGCAATTCAAACACACTCTCTACAGATATTCAAACTCATATATTTATAATCCCTTTATTGTTGTTTTCATATTACTAATTTGGACATTATTTTTAAAACAATATATATATATATATATATATATATATATATATATATATATATATATATATATATATATATATATATATATATATATGTATGTATGTATGTATGTATCAATGCGCGCGTGCGTGCGTGCGGAGAGTTCATCTTTAGAAAATTAGTTGAATGAATTATCCAATCAACATTTGCATAGTTAAAATTCATCACCACTCCTATCAAAACCGACACAACATGTTATTACTTCATTGTAGTGTTTGTTTTTCATGTAAAAATGAAAAACAATATTGTAAAAAATAACCAAAGAATATATACGGAATGAATATAAAAAGAAACAAAATATGACATTTCGTTTTTAGCAATTGAAACAAAATTGGTGCAAATATTCAACTTGCTTTGTATTCCCATTGAATGATCTCTAAGAGGTAATTTGTATATTTCTTGTTTCTAACTCCTTATTCTTTTTCCTCAAAACAGCTCACCACCACCCACTCAATAGTACAATAAGGAAGACACTATGTCTAAGCAGGAACATTCCGAAGACATTTACCGAAAAGAAGAAGAAGAACAGACATCACATGAGGAGGAGGAAGAGATAGAAGAAGGAGTGGCAATGTTCACACCAACTTCGCATTCGGTTCTACTTCAGTTGTTGAATGCTTATTCCGCTATTTCCTCTCCTCCATGGGGTATGTAATTATTTCTTTAAGTTATTTTAACTTTTGTAATTATATTATAGATTTTTTTGATGGTGTAGTAGTTACAGTACTTTTTGTGTTTTTAATTATAAAACTGAATTGTACACTTGAATTTCACATTTTTATCTTAAAAATTAGAAGATAAATGCTTATTTACTACTAGGAAAATATGAATGGTTAGTCAAATTTATAATATTTATAGTAATATTAACTTAATAACACAAATAATTATAACATTTAATATTAATATAATTTAATAACACAAATTATATACCCCAATATTCTAAAAAAGAGTGTAAATTAATTTATAAAGAAAATGCAATATGTAAATGAAAAATATATTTATTATAACAAAGAAAAATTTAAAATCAAGTGATTATTTTAGTTATGTCTATAGTTAAGGTTGTGGGTTAAATCTTTGGTTTCAACATTTCTATGACAAAATAGTGTAACACCCCAAAATTTGCCCTCTTATTTATTTCCCCTAACTAGCTTATGCTCCATTCATAGGAATCTCATGTTAGGACGTAAAATTATGATCAGGCATTCCATTGGTGTAAGAGGCTTATTTGGTTATTACACTCAAGTTTGGGACAAAGGTTGAACTCGTATCATTTCGAATGTATGCTCATTCTGAATTCCTTGAAGTATTAGGGTTTTATGAAGAGTATAATGGAGTGCGTTGTGAATTGTGGTCTTGGTGATTCCCAGGATACCAAACCGTGCTTGCCATCCCAAGTGGTTTGTTTCGATATCAAGTTGGTTTGAATTGGCAGATTGAGGTCCATACCTAAGCATATTCCATTATCCACATTTATTTTTTGTTCAAAAGCCCATCTTAAATTCATATGTGTCTTTTGTATGCTGGCTTTTCATTTTTTCGCTTATTCGAACTAACATAACCAAGTTGATTGACTTGTTGCGCACATTGATGAGTTAATACTACGTCTCCTAATATCTATTAAAACTCGTCAAATTTTTTAGTTAAATCACCCATCTTAAACCAATTCTTTTGTTCCAAGTTCAATTCATGTCCTTAAGTTTGATAGCCCGAGTTCCATGTTTCGATTCAATTTCTTTCGACACAAAAGTCCATTACCGCAATAATACAACAATACAAGTTGTCATTTGTTTATAGTTAATAAAATGCTTGCATTATTCATTAATGTTATGAAAAGTGAAGATAGGTCTATTATTAGACAAACAAGGATAGAAATGGAATAACTTAGTGACCACGAATATATTCAACATCACACTCACTTCTCCCATTGAGTAATCTCATTCACTCGCTACTTCATCATCACCACTTCACAAAAATGCTTGTCGCATAAGGTGTGAATGAGATATAACTTCAATTCATTTTCATTGGATTTTCTTTTTTAAAAAAAGAGCTTGTCCTCATATATTTCAACCATATCTTCAAATCATATCATATCATTACTATTTCTTTTTTTTTCTTTCTTATAACCAGTCATAATCAATCATGTTCAAACCATACAGCTAGGTATTTCAGTTTTTTTGATGCAATAATCAGGCCAAGTTGGAATATGAAATATTTGCAAAAAAAAAAGTACACTCTGTATATAGGTGACAGGACCTTGAAATGGGAAGAATAAAAGAAGCTAAATGTGACATCTAGACAGGACACCCATCCCACCAGACCAGAAGAATCAGCCCAAGGACACACCGTTCTAGTGTCTTATCAGAGCCGGTATCCGTTTCATTGGTCGTGCAGCTAGAAGACATTGATTGTGGAACCGAAACTTCACCATGATAATCGGCACCGCCAGCTTAGCTAAGCTCAGTCAATACACCTCTTGCATACCACCTAGTATGTTGCCTTGGTCCTGTGAAGCTTTGGATACGGCTGTATGGGTTCGGCGTCGGGTCTTGCTTCCCATTTGTTGTCCCATGCTTGATTCAAGGAATAAGATAGGAGAAGGTAATCTGAAAGAGTGAATTAGCAAGGAAATGTTAGCATAACTGGAATTAACAGAAAGTATTCATGAGCATTCAAACAAAAATTCATAACAAAGGTCGGGAATTCATAACCATATGCTCTAACTGTTCTCTAGAAGCTAACAGAATTCTAACCAGCTCCTAACCGTTTTCTAACAAACTCTAACAGAAAAAAACGAAATCACTAACTGACTCTAACAGAATCATAACTGAGTTTCTTACTGACTTTACCAACAATTATCGAATAGTCACTCACCATTAATCTCTATAAAGCCATTGATCTTCTTCTTCATTGGGTGTGGATCTTTTCTCTTCAATCTTCTGACTCCTTTACTTCTTTCATTTCTCATTCTTCTTCTTCTTTCCTTTTTCATCTTTCCTTCTCAATCTCATTCATTCCAATTCTTCTCCATTTGATCTTCAAACTTCACCCTCCATTCTCCACCTCAAACAATCTTCCATGCTTCAGCCCTATTTTCTTCATCATCCCCAAGCCAAATTCGTCACACTAATGGCGTCAATCATCAAGAACTCGTAACCTCTTCACACTTTCGAATCCCTCACGCTTCCGTAACCTAGACTCAACCTGCATCGAAAATCAATCACAACAACGAGTCACAACTTAAGAAAGGAGAAGAGGAAACAATTCACTGAGCAAGAATCAAGATCAGAAGGAGAAAAAAAATCAGCACCTACAAATTTAAATTCGCAACAAGAAGAAGACATGAATCACATCAAGCCCATACCTTAAGTGTTTCACCATCGTCCCGCATCGACCACGCAGCATCGTCAACTACTATCTCCGCCATCTTCGTCACCATCAAACAGCCACAAACCGCATCATCTTCATTTTTTCATTATCATCAAGACCTGAAAATCGACGGCAAAAAGATGAATAGCAGAAATTGATCCAGTTACGAAAGGAACGAATTGTCCAACATTGCAATTGTATCAATTACCTCTAATCAAGTCGGATATCAGCTTTCGCTCGTCTTCACCATCATCTCGCGATCTTCCTCGTCTGTGAAGCGTCATCAATCCCCGATTGAGATCGTCTTCAAGCCTCATCATCCATCCCGTCGCGAAATTGCCCACGGCAACAACAAAACTACCATCGCTCATCTTCGGTGACGTCAAGGCTTCCTCTTCCATAAGTCAAAAGCCATAGCTTTGCCGTCGACTCGCAAGGTACGAGTCAACCCTCTTCCTGATAAATATCTTGATGAAATCGTTGCAACATTGTTGATTCTGTTTACGCTGATGTAAGAGGGTGGGGGTTTAATTTCAAGTTTGAGAGTAAAGAGGACTTAGGTCAAACTCTACAAGTTGTCATGGTGAGGATGCGCTCCGGAGTTTAGGGTGACAGTGATAAGGAGAGGGAAACGGAGGCGATGGCGAGGGTATGGTGACGGTGGTAGGGTTGAAGGTCTGGTGACGGCGCGGCTTGGAGGAAGTGTGAATTTAGGGTTTCAGTTAGGGGAGAAGGAGAGAAAGAAGAACGCGTGAAGGAGGGTTTCTTCTAAGTTCTTTTTTTAATTTTTATTGAGGTAATAATTAAGTTAATAATAATTATGGATTAAAAAGAAGTAAATGCCCAATAATTTCTCTTAATCACCTTCATTTGATTCTTAAAGAATAATTGGAAATTAAGGTCTCATAAAGTCTTGCCACCGCCCCTTCTAATTTCGTGGATCCCCTGGGCCGGTGCGTTTTTGGGCCTTGCAAAGCTGCTTTTCCCACCCCCATTTAGGGCCCAGTTATCATTATAAACCAATAAACATTTCTATTCTTCCCCCCTTTCTATTCTTCTTTTCTTTTTAATTTCTATTTTATATACCTTTTAGTTTAATTCCATAAAAAATACGAAATTTAATAATAAAATTCCACAAAAATTATATTATCTTTTTAATTCAATTTAGAAACTTTCCCCATTTTTACTTTCTAAATTTTGTCATTTTTCTATTTAATTTCGATTTTTCCATTTAGTTGACTTATGTTGAATTTTCACGTGGACACATAAATTTGTACAATTTATTTCTGCCACTTCCCATAACATTTCTTGCCCATTCTTTTTTCTATGATTAGAGGACAAGTTAAAGTACCTAAAATATTTTTGGTGTATTTTTTAGGACAATTTATCCACTGTTTTGATAGTGTAACTTGTGCAAAATCGTGATTAAACTTTAGTTAGATATAGGTGATCATTTACCATAGTTAGACTTAGAATTTTTAAGAGATTTTTTAACATAGTGTTATAATCAGGCTAGAGACCCTAGGGAATTAATTTCACATTTTTTCCATGGCTTTTGATATTTTTGGCATTTTAATTCATTTCCATCACATTATGCATATTCATGGTTCATGTCATTCACTAACTATTCTCCTTTTTGTGCAAGGTATTTTCCGAGGACTTGCTATTGGACTTGGATATTTTTTATGCCTCAATTATGTTTGTGTGCTTTGTGATGTAATAGTGTAATACTTGTATGCTTGCATAGTTTCTATAATTAGGATAGAAAAGATAAAACTAATCGATAGAAAACAAAAATCTCAAAAGAGAAATAAATAAAGACTCGATCCAATGTCGAGTATATTTTCAAATAAATAAATAAAGTTGCATGTGACTTTAGGGTTCCTAGATTACCATCGTTCCACTCCATTCAACCAAAAGCAAGCCTTGTATGTTGCACACCATAAGTCGTGTGTCTTAGCACCACGCAATCGACCCACCCGATCCATTGTTTCATCCCATTTACATTTCATTCACGTTTTTACCCACCATGACATAGGAGGACCGTATTTTTCACTATTAATTTCTTTTATGTTCTTACCTTTAGTTTAACATCTCTTAGGTAGATTTTCTTTCAAACCTCATTAACCATAGGTTATCTTCAAACTCAACTAACTTAGGGTAAGTCTAGTTTCCCTTCGAATTTTTCCTTTTATAACTTGAGTCTCACTTCTCATATTAAAATAAAATCAAAAAAAAAAACAATTAATAAAGGAAAAGGTGTACAATGCGCCACGAGCCTTAAGCTATACGGGAAATGACTAGTGGAGGTCTCCTCCACTCTTCTAGGATGCTTTACAAACGTTCCATTAGGGGCGATCTTGGAAAGTATTCGCTCCTGTGTCATAGTCTTTAGTGTTGTACAAACCATAAACACAATCTCAAAACACTTCATATAAAAAACAACAAACCAAAGAAGTCACGTCTTCTCTTCTCATACTCTTTGCGGACGAACATGACTTGTCTCGACAGTTCAAACAGCGATACGGTAAACACCCTCAAGTCAGAGCCGGTAACACCTGAGCTAGAGCTATGGCAACGTCATCCTAAAAATCACAAACGAGTATAAGCCTTAGTTAGACGAACTACGGCGTCTCTGATCCTCATTTATCCCAATGAGGTACGTTGGCAGTGGGGTAGGGCCCATTCGAGCACAATCTTTATTTTCCCTACATTTTTCCCCTTTTATTCCCATTTGTTAATTCCATTTCTTTTCTCATTTCATTTCCAAAATCCAGATAGTCATTCTTTCCTTTGAACATCATATTATTTCTCACCCTTTGAAAAACAGACTTATAAGCGTGGATCCCGTCGGGTACGACGAACGGATTGGGGTGCTAATACCTTCTCAATTCATAACCGACTTCCGTATCCAGATCTTTGGTTCGCAAGGCCTCGTCCTTTTCCTTCTTCCTTAGGTTTGTGGAACATTACCTTTCCCATTCCTTTGGGATAAAAATCTCTGGCTGGCGACTCTACCCTTTCCGCGCCACTTTCGCGTTTGTACTAGGATGAAAATCCCGGGAGCAACAGCTGGCGACTCTGCTGGGGACTTTTAGAAATTTTGATTTTCCCTTTGAGAGTCAATCCTAGCGCTTGTCTGTTTCTATTTTCTTTGGGTGTTTATTCTTTCGCTGTTATGCTTTAGTTTAGCTTTACTGCTTTGTTTACAGTTTATCGCTTTACTTTACAGCTTTATTTACAGCTTTCTTTACTTTACTGACGCATATACTGGCATATACTGTACTGGCTGTTCTGGTTTTCCTTGGCGGGATGGGATTATTGTGAGATAAGCCAAATACCCGGCTTGAGTATACACATAGGATTTAGAGTGGGCAGTCGTGTGGCTTGCGTGGTCTTGAGCACGTGTAGTTTTCACGAGTCCCACACCCAGATCAGGCTCTCTTGGGATATGTTATATACTGCCTAGGAAGACCATAGAATGTTCTCACCTGAGCTGCTAACACTGGGAACCGATCATTGAGGACCTTAGTGGAAACAACCCTCTCCAGTGGTGACAGTGGCAGACCACATTTCGTGGAAAACCCATTCGCACCCGAGGGCCCACTAGGAAATCGCATAGGATGACCTTGTTCTCTCGTAGGAACCTGGTTAAAGCAATTGGTCGTATGACGATAGTATTGTACCCTTCGGGATGAATGTACTATTGTTTCTCGACTTCAGTACTTGAAGCCGGGAACTTATGAGGGATGCTTGTTTTTCCGGAATTCAGCTGAGGCCTCCCTGAGTAGTACATAATGCCAAACCGATTCCCTGATTTGGTCATGAGCCATTTCTCGGAAATGGTGAACGTATTATTGCTATTCGGCTTTGAGAGTCCATGATGTTGACCCGTAGTAGCATACCCGTGAGGGGTTTACAGGTTCGCAGGAAAACTAAACCTTCAACCTACTTTGTTCTTGATACTTGGGTTTTCTTCCGACACAAACCTATGATCTGGTATTCTTGACAGTCAGTATTCAGGCAAATTCAGAAGGCAGTACAATAGTGCCCAGTATATGCAACAGTGATCACATGCCATTGCATTGCATCACATCATCCGCATACTTGCATTCCTAACGCATGTTTATTCATTTGCAGGGCTGCATATCACATCCTTGATTCCGGTTGTGGGTATTGATCTATGAGCATGGAATCCAAGAAAAAGACCAAGTGTATTATCTCCTACAAGGTTTATCAGCCTGTTGTGAAAGAAATTCTCAAAGTGAAGGCCTTAGCTCCTCCAGAAGTTCTAAATGTCTTTAAGCAGGATTACGGGTGGATTTTGTATTTCATAGAGCCCATCAGTGACTATGCTTTCAGAGGGATGCACACCTTGCTACAGTTTTATGATCCACAGCTTAGATGTTTCGTACTTTCTGATTTCGTGTTGGCACCTACATTAGAGGAGTATTTGAGCATCCTGAGAGTTTTCGGAAAGGACTGTGCACCATTCTTTGGGACCAAGATTGACCCCGACTACAAAGATGTAGCAACTGCTCTTTATTTGAGCAAGTCATTATTGGAAGAACGGATTGATAGCAAAGGAGGCTTCCGAGGATATCATTTGAGTTTCTTGTTAGATGAGGCTACCAAAGCGGCTGAGGCAAAAAGTTGGAGTGCCTTCAATGCGATCCTAGCTTTGTGTATCTATGGAATCATTTTGTTCCCGAACATGCCGAACTTCGTGGATGTTTATGCTATTCGCATTTTCATAGCAAAGAATCCTATTCCTACTCTACTAGGTGATCTCTACCACTCTGTGCATTATAAGAATGAGAAGTGCAGGGGTGGAATGTTGAATTGTTGCGCGATTGTATTCTACAAGTGGTTCACACACTTTCTTCCGCAATCAGGAGCTTTTGAGAAAACGAAGAATACTCTTGAATGGTCTGAACGATTGATGGGTTTACAAGCAAAGGACATTACCTGGGTTAATTAGGGTTTGCGGTGCATTGACATTCTTCATAGTTGCGGAGGATTCCCTAATGTTCCACTGATCGGGAGGAAAGGGGGAATTAATTATAACCCTTCTCTCACGGTTAGACAGTTCGGGTATGCCTTAAAGGAACTACCAGCCGCTGTGGACATCACAGAGTCCTTGTATTTCCAATCAACAGATGGATTCGAGATTGCTCAGAAAGCTTCTAATGCTTGGCATAGTCGAAAGACAAAAGGTAAGAAGACTTTGGGAGTAGGGAATTGTCGAATGTATCCACCGTTTGCAAAATGGTTAAGAGAACGGGTTGAAGTGTTGCTGTTACCATTTGGGCCTGCGCCTCTTCTATATCCCACGATCATTGAACAACCTACCACAGTTAGCATTGAAGAGTTCAACAAGATGAAGACGGAAAGAGACGGGTTGTTAATGGAGAATGCACAGTTAAGCCAAGAGCTTGCTAAGGCTAATCATACCAGACTTGAGATTGAGTGGAAATCTCAAGAAGATGCTGAAAGGCATGCTATTGCAAGGAGACAGTGTGAAGTTGAGTTAGCTCGGTATGAGAGGTTCGAGTTTGCTACTAGAAGTTCTTCCAAGGAACACATTGACACTAGAAGGCAACTGGATCAGAAGACCTTGATGTTTGAGAACATGAAAAAGAGACATGTTGCCTACAGGATCAAAAGAGAGAAACAAGACAAAGTTCAAACTGAAGAGATCGCAAGTAAGCTAAAGGAGAAAGACAAAGAGATGGCCAATAAGTTGAGAGGAAAAGATGAAGAACTTGCTAAAGCCCGAGAAGAAGCTGCTTACTACAAGCGGATGATGATCTTCTATCAGAAGAAGCTGAAGAGGTTTGAAGACAACCAGGTACAGGTGAAGGAATTGGTAGAAGTTCCTAAGGCAGGACCGATCATTGACTCAGATCTAGATAGAGGATCGCATTGACAAAGACATCTTTCTATTTGCTTGTATGTTGTGGGATTACCATTAGAATTGTTGATGGAATCTTTTTATCATTGTACTTCTGTTTGAATCCATGCTTTGGGTGTTTTGACTATATCAACAAAATTCTTATCATAAAAAGGTTTCTTTACTATCATTCTGTGTCCTCTCGCTTTTGTGATCACCGACATGTCTGACACATTTGCAAAACGCGTTGGTCTTCATATTCTTGGAATTGTTTTGCACGTCTGCAACACACACACCTTATATTATCAACACTGCTTGTTATTTACAGCAAAAAGAGCTTTTGTCTTCGTCAAACCCACAAAACTGGAATCAGGGGATGGGATTCCCTAAAAATGAATCGACATGCCATAACATTCATTTCCTGCATATTATATTCTTGTGTTTTTGCAGGTTACCCAGAGTCTCTAACTTATTTAACTGCAGGCAATATAGCTGGTCAACGCGTTCACCGATATCCGACTAAAAGAAACCGAGTAAGGATGGCTGAACGAATGCAGACAGATCTCAATGAGCTCCGACAGAGGATGGACCAGTTCATGGAAATGATGACTGGCATGGCCCAGAATCAGGAGCGTCTCCGGTTGATGGTTGAGCAACCTCATGGGAATGTTAATACGGGAATACCGGCTGAGAATGTGGATTCTAACGCTGCCCGTAACGGGGAGCCTAATCCAAATAGGACCACGGCCCGTAATGCAGGTTTAGAAGACAATCAAGAGGACCAATTCACGCTACTGGATGCTGATATGGGTAACATGAATGAGATCAATAATCGCAGGTATGAAGAGCTGTCAGAGAAGATCAAGGCCATGGAATGTCAGAATTCCTTGGGCATCGATGTAACTAGTCTCGGGTTAGTACCAGGAGTCAGAATCCCTCCCAAGTTCAAGGCACCATTGTTTGACAAGTACAACGGCAGCACGTGCCCTAGGACTCACATTCGTGCGTACTTTGGAAAAATCTCGGCTCATATTGATGACGAGAGACTTTGGATGCATTTCTTCCAAGACAGTTTATCTGGAGCTTCGTTAAGCTGGTACATGAAGCTGAGTCGGGTCTCTATTCGAAGTTGGAAAGATCTAGCTGAAGCATTTCTCAAGCAGTATCAATACAACATTGATATGGCTCCGAATCTCACTCAGCTACAGAACCTGTCTCAAGGACCTAAGGAGAGTTTTAAGCAGTATGCCCAGAGGTGGCGTGAGCTGGCCGCACAGGTTCAACCTCCATTGCTGGATCGGGAAATGGCCGACATGTTTATGGGCACCTTGCAAGGTGTTTACTTGGATCATTTGGCCGCCTGCCCATCCATTGGTTTCTCTGATATCGTCATTGTTGGAGAAAGAATAGAGAATTTTCTGAAATTGGGAAAGATCCAGGATGCAAGCAGTGCTAGTTCTTCTGGTGTGAGAAAGCCTTTTGTGTAACGGTCAAAGAAGAAGAGAAAGCGAGACGAATGCTGTGTATAGAGGCCGAGACAAAAGTTATTCTCAAGGTTACCACCAAGTAGCTTCGGTGACTATTACTCCACAGGTTCAACAACAACGACCACAGGGTCAGCAACAACAGGCACAGAGACCGTTTAAGGAAAGAACGAGAGCAAGAAACCGTAGACTCGACGCCGTCCCATGCCCATATGTTGTATTGCTCCCAGAGCTGCTAAAGTTGAACCTGGTTGAGCTTCGTACCATGAGACCTCCTGCTCCAGACAATCTACCTCCGAATTTTGATGCTAATGCCAGGTGCGAATTCCATTCAAGTGCCCAGGGGCACAGTATTGAGAAATGTTGGGCTTTTCAGAATAAGGTACAGGACTTAGTTGACTCCAAGGCGATCAATTTTGCTCCTCTCCCAAATGTACTCCAGAATCCGATGCCTAGTCATAATGGAACCGATGTCACGGTTATTCTACCAGATGGTTCACGTTAAGCTGAAGTCTTCAAGTTAATCACCCAGGACGCCAGGGTCTTCATGAAGCAAATATAGCCAGCAGTATTCAAATACTCTCAGTGATGGCATTTTTGTGTTTGCCTTTCTTCATTGTTCATTTTCATCCCTATTGAGGGGAACTACGTCGCTCTGATTCTTCATTGATCATCAGTCAGTGGAGATACGTAGGCAGAAGATCGTCAGGTCTTTCCGAGCAACCTTATGGGGCAACTTTACTCCCCAGCTTCACTATTTCCTTCAGATGTCTCGTGTCAGAGTCAGAATAGCTATAAGAAGAAGTATGACTGCCATGGTTAGGTATACGGCTACAAATTGAAGATTGCAAGTCTGTGACTAATCGTTGAAAGTATCTGAGACTGACAGGTCCAGACGGAGCCAAAGTCTCCTCAACTATGGCAATATTCAGTTCCTTTACTGCATTTCCATTTGTAGTTTCTTTTATATGCTAAACACTTGTCTACATGTATGAAATTTGTTTGCTTTTGGATGTTAGCAATAATAAAACTCACATGTTTTTCTTGAAGTAAATTCATTTGCATTCCCTTATAATTTTGCATGTGTACATCGCAATACCAATTGTCATGCTTAAATTCTATGAGGGAGAATGACGAAACAAAAACACAAAATCTCTAATTGTGTGCTCTCGAGTAAGGCCCTGTTGACGACGTACAGGCTTTGTTTCAAATCCTTAAACACTAGAGATATAAGGAAGATAGACCCTTGCTAACCCCTTCGAGCCTTGAAGTAGGAGTTTCTTTTCACATAAAAAAACCCTCACATGTAACCCAGGGGCAGGGTAGACGTCAGCTAGTCAGACCAAGCGTTCAGACTTTCATAAAGAAGTGTATTTGAAGATCCGTTGCATTCTAATATGCTAATCAAGAGGTCCAAAGACCCGAAACCACAATGGTTATCCAAATCGAAAGGTCCAAAGATTGAAAACCACAATGGTTATCCTTCGTTGACCAAGGAATGAGGCAGTCACAACCTTTGCGAAGCAATCAAGACAAACAATGTCACGCGACTTGTTCAAAATGCAAAAAAAAGGAGAAAAAAGAAAGAAAAGGCCCGCTAAGTCGAAACTTGAAAACAAGCGACTTAGGCAAAAGTTAGGGCATCCCGCTGGACTCCACAATCAAAGATTCATAAGAATCAGTCCAGGAAAAAGTTAGGGATAAGCAAAATAACGCAAAAGCGAAAGACATAAAGGATTACATAAGAAAGATCCTCAAATAAGAACAAAGTCGTGTGACACAGACACGAAAGATAGAGGAGTGACTGACTCTCAGCAATAACCTGATTGGTGTTTGAACTAATAGCAACAATGGTTCCTCAACCGACGCGAAACCTTTATGAAAGATGAATGCTTGTGAAAACTAGCTGAATGTAGGAATGGAGAACATCACGAAGAGTGGGTGGGGAACAAATAAATTTCGAGCCTATATCCTTTGTTTCTGTAACTGTGAACCAGGCCACGATACAACCCTCAAAAGTCCTAAATGAAACAGGGTTAATTTGAGAGCATACTACCACGAGACCGCGTTCCTGACTCCTATGAGTTATGCTAAAAGACATTTGTTGGTGTTGCATGTACATACTTTCATTCAAAAATAATATCGTATCTTAACCAGTGATTCGCTCACGAAGGTTAGCGATCCTTTTTCAAAACTTCAAGATTAACTTGTGTGTTGCATTAGAATTTTCATTCTAAGAATAAACATTTTTTCGCTTGCATACATTTTATTGGCATCATAAATGGTTCACATGCAGAAATTCAATCCAGAAGCTCAAGTTTGCCACGTTGAGAAGTCTAAAACTTCCGAAAGACTGTCACGTCAAGGTGCACTTTTCTGAGAGAGTTTCATTGAGCAAGGACTTTCCTAATTAGTCGCAGTAAGAGCTAGCCAATCCGGGGCATTTAAGTCGAGCAATCTCTTCAAACTTCAGTCAATCTGGGGCAATCACCTCGAAATTCAGATCTCTCCAAGAGCGAAGATCAGTCAGTCAAGTGCAAAACTATTCAAGTACTCGTATTGGGGCAGGCCACCCCAATAGTACGAGAGTTCATTCTTTCCCGAAGACAGACGATCAGAAGCATTTACCCGGAGTTTAGAATACCATGGTCACTTGTCAAGCCAACTATCTCGTTCAACACTTCTGACAGGTACAAACTCATCTGCATTGGCAATGGTTACCTCCCCAGCAAGGTTGTTACGCTAATTTGTGCAGTCATTACGATACCTAAGAGTTTAAAGACACCAAGTCTTTTGTAAAATCCTCTTGAGGCAAAATCCATACGGAAGCAACTGATCCCCAGCACAAGACAACTTGAAATCTTTCCTCCTCAGCAGGACGTGTCTCGGTATTGTCATCACCAACAGGCAAATAGAAGTTATCCTCACTAAAGTCAGCAGTTTTTCCTTCAGATGGTTTCCTTAATCTTGGTTCCTCAACAGATCCAAGGCAATTCATATTCCCCTAGAAGATTTCAGATAAATCATTACCCTCTCCAGCAGATCCGTAAGAGGGGATAATCCCCAATAGTCGAGGTATCCCCAGGCACGTCCCTCAAATCTAAAAGTCCAATTTATTTTTGGCAAAGGTGATAATTCGGGACAGATGAATTATTCACGCTCTTCTCCGACAGAGATGTTATCTCCACAGGACTTCTTGGGATCGAATACGCGATCATTATGTTTTCCCACAGAGTTAGCAGAGACTTATTACTTCCGCGTCAGGAATTCCGTTTACATTCACACCAGTTCATTAACAATACTCAAGACATAACATCCCCAGTGCCATGGGGCAACATGCCATGCAATTCAACGAATTTCAAAGTCCACCCGCAGTGTGGCAGATCCCAAAAGTCCCCCGCAGTGGGCAAAAGTCTCCCGTAGTGAGCAAAAGTCCACCCGCAGTGTGGCAAATCCCAAAAGTCCCCCGCAATGGGCAAAAGTCTCCCGTAGTGAGCAAAAGTCCACCCGCAGTGTGGCAAATCCCAAAAGTCCCCCGCAGTGGGCAAAAGTCTCCCGTAGTGAGCAATAGTCCACCCGCAGTGTGGCAAATTTCAAAAGTCTCCCACAGTGAGCAAAAGTCTAGCCGCAGACTGGCCAAAGTCCATCTACGGGTGGCAATTTCCAGAGTCCACCCGCAGTGTGGCAAAGTATTTTTAAGTCCAACCGCAGATTGGCGAAAGTCCATCCTCAGGGTGGCATCATATCACAAGTCCACCCACAGTGTGGCAAGCCAGTAGCCTTCTGGCATTATTCAAAAGGCATCCCCTGTCTACTATTCTTCCCATCATAATTATTTCCATGCAAAGTTCATTCGGTTGAGTTTATCTCCCCATTCCGCTATCACAAAGTGCAAATTTTCTGGTTGTTTCTAGTATTCAATCCCTGCATACTTCAAACGTCTGAAAGCAACTGCTGTCATCCATTCAAGTCTACAGTGATTGCATAGGGGCAGCTGTAACACCCTAAAATTTGCCCTCTTATTTATTTCCCCTAACTAGCTTATGCTCCATTCATAGGAATCTCATGTTAGGACGTAAAATTATGATCAGGCATTCCATTGGTGTAAGAGGCTTATTTGGTTATTACACTCAAGTTTGGGACAAGGGTTGAACTCGTATCATTTCAAATGTATGCTCATTCTGAATTCCTAGAAGTATTAAGGTTTTATGAAGAGTATAACGGAGTGCGTTGTGAATTGTGGTCTTGGTGATTCCCAGGATACCAAACTGTGCTTGCCATCCCAAGTGGTTTGTTTCGATATCAAGTTGGTTTGAATTGGCAGATTGAGGTCCATACCTAAGCATATTCCATTATCCACATTTATTTTTTGTTCAAAAGCCCATCTTAAATTCATATGTGTCTTTTGTATGTCGGCTTTTCATTTTTTCTCTTATTCGAACCAACATAACCAAGTTGATTGACTTGTTGCGCACATTGATGAGTTAATACTACATCTCCTAATATCTATTAAAACTCGTCAAATTTTTTAGTTAAATCACCCGTCTTAAACCAATTCTTTTGTTCCAAGTTCAATTCATGTCCTTAAGTTTGATAGCCCGAGTTCCATGCTTCGATTCAATTTCTTTCGACATAAAAGTCCATTACCGCAATAATACAACAATACAAGTTGTCATTTGTTTATAGTTAATAAAATGCTTGCATTATTCATTAATGTTTTGAAAAGTGAAGATAGGTCTATTATTAGACAAACAAGGATAGAAATGGAATAACTTAGTGACCACGAATATATTCAACATCACACTCACTTCTCCCATTGAGTAATCTCATTCACTCGCTACTTCATCATCACCACTTCACAAAAATGCTTGTCGCATAAGGTGTGAATGAGATATAACTTCAATTCATTTTCATTGGATTTTATTTTAAAAAAAAGAGCTTGTCCTCATATATTTCAACCATATCTTCAAATCATATCATATCATTACTATTTCTTTTTTTTTCTTTCTTATAACCATTCATAATCAATCATGTTCAAACCATACAGCTAGGTATTTCAGTTTTTTTTATGCAATAATCAGGCCAAGTTGGAATATGAAATATTTTCCACACAAAAAAGTACACTCTGTATATAGGTGACATGACCTTGAAATGGGCAGAATAAAAGAAGCTATATGTGACATCTAGACAGGACACCCACCCCACCAGACCAGAAGAATCAGCCCAAGGACACACCGTTCTAGTGTCTTATCAGAGCCGGGAAATAATTAAATTGAAGAAAAGAATTTAATTGAAGAGAAAGAAAATGAGGAGAAAGAAAATGAGAAGAAAGAAAATGCAAAGAAAGAAAATAGAAGGAAAGAAAGGAAAGGGAAGGAAAATAAAGGTGGTGGGTCCCACCACACCTACACATGGCGCAAGCCATGAGTGTGGTGCCCACCACACTTTACTGTGAGACGTGGCGCAAGCCACATGGATGTGGCGTAGGCCACTTATTCAATTCTCCCCGCCCGGTCTTTACGGCGTGCGTTTCTCAAGCAGATTCGGTCTCTTTTGAAGCCCAAAAATAAGCCCATTAAATCCTATATTTTCTCAACCTATTATGGATTTTCACTCCTATAAATAGCATCAATTTCCATTAGTTTTAAACACAGTTTATTTTTAGGCATTAGAAGCAACAAGCAATTATTTTCCAGTTTTATTATTTTAGTTTAGTGAGTATTTTTGCCATTTCTTTGTACGGATTGGAGCTTGGAGAATTATCACATCAAGTATTATTATTCAGGTTTTTTTTATTTTATTGTTTATTTAATTTCTTATGTTTGATTTATTTATTATGAGTAGTTTCTTTAAATTATATTTTTTCTGCATTGTTATTTTTTTTATTATGTCTAGCTAAATTTTATATATATCCGTATGTAGACGAATTAATCGGGAGGAATTAAATTAAAATCGGTATAAATTATTTTACTAAATTTACAATTAGGCGAGATCATCTAAAATTAATTTAATGCTTTTTGTTATGAAAATAAGGAAAGTAAATTAAGGTAAATTCAATAGAACGAAAGTTTGCGAATTTAACCGGATAGCTGAGGTTTAGCATTTATTTTAAATTCAATAGAACGAAAGTTTGAGGGTTTAAAATTAATTGGGATTTATTTATTTTCAAAAAGGATTTCTAAACACTTATGGGCGAGCGAAAGCAGGCATAGGACTTTAGTAATTTAATCTAAATCAAAAGAGCGAAAGTTTGAGACAAGGATTTTTAAATGAGTATTTTTCCACTAAGAAGTATTTTTAGCATACTAGCCTTAACTGATATTTGATTTAATTCCCGACAATTAACGAGTTACATACGGATATATTGTTATTATCTATTAATTAAACTCTAGATCTAATTATTTTCTGCCATAAACCAACTAAAAGAAACATTTAGCCTTAGCTTTACACCGTGATACTAGATACGTTAGATCGATTTTTAAGTCTCTGAGGGATCGATAATCTTTAAAACTACACGTACGACTGTGCACTTGCAGAACCATTCCTTTTGATATATAGTCAAGCGATCAAGTTTTTGGCGCCGTTGCCGGGGACTTAATTAAGTCGATATCGTAACTTCAGTGTTATCCCGTATAGACTAAGGTAAACCATTTATTTTTCTAAATTCCCATTTCATCGATTCTATGCCAAGTACTCGCTCTCAAGGCGAAGACTTGCAACCTCCAGTCGCTGAATTAGAACGTTTCTTACATTTGAGACGCCGTATAGCTGAATACCAACGGAAGTATAACATCCCAGATCTTCTAGCTCATTCACCCGAACCAGTTGAAACCTCAAAGGAAGTTGAAATGGCCGGGGAGGAACCAACTCATCCACTCAAGTATTATGCTATTCCGTCACAATGTGAACCTCATAGTAGAATTGTCGCACCCGCTATCAACCGAAACGATTTCGAGTTGAAACCATCACTGATATCAGTTGTACAATAGAACCAATTCGCCGGAAATCCAAACGAGGACCCGAATTTACATTTATCGATTTTTGTGCAATATGCAGACACAGTAAAAGCTAATGGTGTCACCCAAGAAACAATTAGACTACGTCTCTTTCCTTTCTCATTACGAGATAGAGCAAGAGCATGGCTTCAATCTCTACCCTCGAACTCAGTTACTACGTGGGAGGAGTTAAAGAAAGTCTTCTTGACAAGATATTTCCCGCCTAGCAAGACAGCTATGCTGAGAGCTCAAATCAACGGATTTAAGCAGAAGGAAAGCGAATCACTTTTCGAAGCTTGGGAACGCTATAAAGATATGCTGAGACTTTGTCCACATCACGGATTAGTAGAATGGATGGTCATCCATACTTTCTACAATGGACTCTTGTATAACACAAGAATGACAATTGACGCTGCCGCAGGTGGCGCATTAATGGACAAAGAATATAACGATGCTTATGAACTTATCGAGAGTATGGCTCAGAATCACTATCAGTGGGGAATCGAAAGAGTCGCGACAGAGAAACAAACAAAGGGAGGTATGTACGAAGTAAGTAATATTGATCAAGTGAATGCTAAATTCGAAGCCCTCGCTCAAAAGATCGATAACTTGACCATAACACCAACAACCACTGTGGCTGCCGTTGCACCAAACTGTGAGATTTGTGGAGTCCCAGGACATGCTACCCCTAATTGTCAACTATTGGCGATGACTCCCCCGGACCAAGTGAATTATGCTCAAGGAAATCCCTACTCCAACACATACAACCCAAGATGGAAGAATCATCCAAATTTTTCCTACAAGAATAACAACGCTCTATATGCTCCTGGTCAAGCACCAGCTACACCACCAGGGTATCAGAAACCCTCCATGAATGCTCCTAATGTCCCAAGAAAATCAAATCCTGAACTAATGATGGAAAATTTCATAGCTAGCCAAGCGCAAACGAACAAGGAGTTCCTAAATCAAAATGTACACACCAATGAACAAATAAAGCAATTGGCAAACAAAGTTGATGCTTTGGCTACCCATAACAAAACGCTTGAAACTCAGATTTCACAAGTAGCTCAACAACAAGCACCGACTGCTTCCCCAGCCGGTGTATTTCCTGGTCAACCTCAACCAAACCCAAAAGGACATGCAAATGTGGTGATATTGAGAAGCGGAAAGAAATTAGACGTACCCACTGATCCTAGATTCCAAAACCCAACCATGTACCAAAAGCAGGATACACCAACTGAGAAAGAGAGTGATACTGAGATAAAGGAAAACAATAATCAAGAAGCCGTGGAGAAAGAAGTACCATATGTACCTCCACCACCTTATAAACCTCCTATCCCTTATCCTCAAAGATTTGTCAACTCTAAAACTGCAGGGCAATTTAAGAAATTTGTTGAACTCCTGAAACAATTAAACATAACGATACCATTCACAGAAGCAATCACTCAGATGCCTTCATATGCCAAATTCCTTAAAGAAATCTTGACCAATAAGAAAAAGATCGAGGAAAATGAAACAGTTACGCTAATTGCTGAGTGTAGTGCAATAATTCAAAATAATATGCCTCCTAAGCTAAAAGACCCAGGTAGTTTCTCCATACCCTGTGTGATTGGAAAATTTGTCATTGACAAAGCTCTGTGCGACTTAGGAACCAGTATCAGCGTTATGCCCTTAACAATTTGCAAAAGGCTAGATATGGGAGAGTTAAGACCTACTAAAATGTCTGTTCAATTAGCCGACCGCTCTATTAAATATCTTGTAGGCATACTAGAGAATGTCCCAGTACGGATAGGTCAATTCTACATTCCTACCGATTTTATAATCATGGACATCACTGAAGATGCCACTACACCTATCATACTAGGAAGACCATTCTTAGCTACCGCTGGAGCTATTATTGATGTAAAGAAAGGAAAGCTAACCTTTGAAGTAGGTGAAGAGAAGGTTGAATTTATTTTAACACAATTCTTACAATCACCGGCTATAGAGGACACATGCTATTTATTGGATGTCATTGACGAGTGTGTAAGAGAGATGGGAATGAAAGAAACTACTTATTCTGAAATCATGAAAATTCAAACCCCTCCGATTCTCGAAGATGGTGACTGGCAAAAACCATATCAAGATGATAGTCTAAGTGAAAGCTTAGCACTTACACCAGACCATATGCCAGGACCTAAAGAAACTTATTCAAAGTTAAAAACCTTACCTAGGAACTTAAGATATGAATTCCTAGACATCGAATGTAAGGGACCAGTGATAGTAAATTCCAGTTTAGGAACACTCGAAACTCAGAAGCTCTTAGACGTTCTAAAGAAATACCCAACTGCTTTAGGATACAACATTTTTGACTTGAAAGGGATAAGCCCTTCCATTTGTATGCATAGAATCATGCTAGAGGAAGATTGTAAGTCTTCTAGAGAGCACCAGAGGAGGATTAACCCAAACTTAAGTGTTGTGGTAAAAGACGAGGTGCAAAAGTTACTTGAAGCCGGAATCATATATCCTATTTCAGATAGCCAATGGGTCAGCCCAGTGCATGTAGTGCCAAAGAAAGGAGGTGTTACAGTGATTAAAAACGCAAAAGGTGAATCCATAACACAAAGAGTTGTTACAGGGAGTAGAATGTGTATTGACTATAGAAAACTAAATAAAGCCACTCGAAAAGACCATTTCCCACTACCATTTATTGATCAAATGTTAGAACGATTGGCTAAACATTCTTATTTCTGTTATTTAGACGGTTATTCAGGATTTTTTCAGATCCCTATTCATCCCGATGACCAAGAAAAGACCACTTTCACCTGCCCTTATGGTACGTTCGCTTACCGACGAATGCCATTCGTACTATGCAACGCCCCTGCAACATTTCAAAGGTGCATGATGTCAATTTTCGCTGATTTTATAAATGACATTATGGAAGTATTTATGGACGATTTTTCCGTCTGTGGGCAAAGCTTTGAAGAATGCCTATCAAACCTAGAGATGGTACTCGAAAGATGCGTGAAAGTAAACCTCGTTTTGAATTGGGAGAAGTGCCACTTTATGGTCCAACAGGGAATTGTTCTAGGACACGTTGTTTCAGAGAAAGGAATTGAGGTCGATAAAGCCAAAATAGAAATCATAGAAAATCTTCAACCTCCAAAAAGGGTACGAGAAATAAGAAGTTTTTTAGGACACGCCGGTTTCTACCGACGATTTATTAAGGATTTCTCGAAAATTACAAAACCTCTTACAGGTTTATTAATGAAAGACGCTGACTTTATCTTCGATGAAAAATGTCAGCAAGCATTTGACCAGTTGAAAACGGCTCTCATTTCCGCACCTATCATGCAAACTCCGGATTGGGAATTACCATTTGAAATCATGTGTGATGCGAGCGATTTTGCCGTAGGTGCAGTTTTGGGACAGAGAAGGGATAAGAAGCTTCACGCAATATATTACGCAAGTAGAACCTTAGACCCTGCCCAAATGAATTACGCCACCACAGAAAAGGAACTTTTAGCCGTTGTGTTCGCCCTTGACAAATTCCGTTCTTACTTAGTAGGAGCTAAAATAATTGTTTACACAGACCACGCAGCTATTAGGTACTTACTGACTAAAAAGGATGCCAAGCCTAGGCTTTTAAGATGGATTCTACTTCTGCAAGAATTCGACTTAGAAATCAAAGATAAGAAAGGTTCTGAGAACGTGGTAGCAGACCATCTATCTAGATTAGAAGGTATTAAACCAGAAGAACTTCCCATTAATGATGAGTTTCCCTATGAACAACTCGTAGCACAGATAAGAAGCGATTTGGCCCGACTAGATCCAAGCAAACAAACACCCAAAGAAGTTGTAACTACAGGACTACCATGGTATGCTGACTTTGTCAACTACCTTGCAGCCGGAGTACTTCCACCCGATCTAACTTACCAGCAAAAGAAAAAATTCTTTCACGACCTTAAACATTACTATTGGGATGAACCACTTCTTTTCAAAAGAGGTGCCGATGGTATTTTCCGTCGATGTGTTCCATAAGATGAAATAGACAGCATAATAACTCATTGCCATTTCGCCCCTTCCGGTGGACATGCGAGCACTTCAAAAACTTGTGCTAAAATTCTGCAAGCTGGCCTCTTCTGGCCTAATCTCTGGAAGGACGTCCATATTGAAATTATTAACTGTGATCGATGTCAACGAACTGGAAACATTTCTCGACGTGATGAGATGCCGCAGAAAGGAATCCTTGAAGTAGAAGTCTTCGATGTATGGGGAATAGATTTCATGGGACCTTTCCCATCTTCCTTTGGAAATAAATACTTACTCGTCGCCGTTGATTATGTTTCAAAATG
Organism: Lathyrus aphaca; assembly: GCA_963966055.1. NCBI lineage: Eukaryota > Viridiplantae > Streptophyta > Magnoliopsida > Fabales > Fabaceae > Lathyrus > Lathyrus aphaca. Next base: position 374,604,858 of record OZ014523.1, read on the forward strand.
GTTCGAGGCTATAGCCTCTCCAACCAATGATACACGAGTAGTAATCAAATTATTTAAGAACGTAATATTTCCAAGATTCGGTATACCAAGACTAGTCATAAGTGACGGTGGATCACATTTTATTTCCAAAATCTTTGAGAAATTATTATTGAAGTATGGAGTTAGGCACCGAGTTGCAACACCCCATCATCCACAAACAAGTGGACAAGTAGAAGTTTCCAACAGAGAGATAAAACAAATATTAGAGAAAACTGTTGCTATATCTAGAAAAGACTGGTCGTCTAAATTACAAGAAGCTTTATGGGCATATAGAACCGCTTTTAAAACCCGGATAGGAACTACCCCCTTTAAGTTAGTTTACGGAAAGTCATGTCACCTTCCAGTTGAATTAGAACACAAAACCTATTGGGCTATTAAAACCCTAAATTTAAATTCATCAGCTGCAGGAGAAAAACGAATTCTAGATCTCCATGAATTAGAAGAGCTCAGACTAGATGCTTACGAGAATGCCAAAATTTATAAAGAACACACTAAAAAATGGCATGATCGACGTATCTCCAAAAAAGAGTTTAACGAAGGAAATACTGTGCTTTAATTTTATTCAAGATTGAGACTTTTTCCGGGTAAACTACGTTCCAGATGGGCTGGACCGTATTTAATTACTAAAGTTTTTCCTAGCGGAGCCGTTGAAATCAAAGGAAACACGGAAGCCCCATTCATAGTAAACGGTCAACGCCTTAAGCACTATCACATGGTTGAAAACCGAAATTACTTAACCAGTCTCTTACTAGATGAGTTACCCGCTCAACCAAATGATTAACCCATTAAAATGTGTGGTCGAGCCCTTGACCTTAAACGAAGCGCTATGTGGAAGGAAACCCACAAAATTTCCCTTTCTTTAGACTTATTTAAATCTTTGTTGATTCTATTATTTATATTTTTGTTTTTAAAATTATTTATGTTTACTATTTGTTTTAATCCTATCTAACTACGGTATAATTATTTTCATCTCTTCCTACTAACCTTTTTTGCGTTGATTACTTACCTACAGGCTAACTAGTTAGTTAAGCTCTAACATTAGTAATGGAACTAATAGACAACACGAACATTGTTTTCAAGGGAAGAGCACATCGACGAAGATATGAAGCATTATCACAAAGATCTCTGACACTAACCATTTATCATGATGAGCCCACTTTAACTAAGTTAGGCATAAAAGATAGTGTCTATTTTCTTTACAGTCAGATAGGGTGGGATGCTGCACTTCTTCGACGAAGGTTTAACACCTATCGTGAACTTACACTAGAGTTTTTAAGCTCACTAATCCATTTACCAAACCATGGTGTAGGAATTAACAAAGGATTAATTACCTTTAGGATGTTCAATATAGATTTTTCCTTCACCCATAACGAGTTTGCGGAACTTCTGGGGTTTCCAAATGGCCCTGATGTTTTCACTGCTACTCGTGAGGAATTACTAATGAACCATGCACTGAATGATTTCTGGGGTACCATCACAGGGAATGATGAGGCTGAACCCTATGATATGTTTTCTGAGAATATTCATAACCCTGCTTTGCGTTACTTTCATAAATCACTAGCCCACACCCTTTTTGGTAAAGAGGAGAATAATACCTCTGTATCACGAGACGAGCTATTTATCCTTTACTGTACCTCCCTAGGCCGACCTGTTAATGGAGCTATCTTCATGATAGTTAGTTTTGTCCGCCTCATTCAGAACACTCGTATAGTTATACCCATAGGTGGCCTAGTAACTATGATAGCAAATAAAATTGGCTTAAGATGGCAACTAAACCAAATACACCCCCTAGGTGCGATCCGACCTATGAATATTGATTTTTGCTTCGACCATAGAATTATAGGAAACCTCGGACCTGACACCTTTGACCTACTGATTAATAATGAGGTTGTCCATCTTTTCACCTTACCTAACCATGAACAGACCAGCCTGCATAATAGAAATAATTGGTTATATGACTTAAGCATTCCCATTGCCCCTTCTTCGCCTCCCGAATCACCTATGATATCTGAAGTCTATGACCATTATATGTCCGATGCTGATTTAGTACAACCTGAGATACCTATTGACCCACCTATCGACCACTCCGCCGCCATTGTCAATCTACAAAATCAACTTGATAACATTAATACAAATATTGATGCTATGAGAATGGATTTTTTCGGTTTCATGGACATTGTCACTGAGCAGCTGGATAATTTTCATCAGCTTTTATTTTCAGCCGGTCTAACTTACAACAACATTAACCGTAGTTACTATTTTCATTCTTAAGATTAATTAGGATTTTCAATTTCCGTATGAATTTATTTTAATTGTTTTTGTTTCAGTTGTTTCTATGAGAATTTATTAAGCTTTAAATACTTACAGTATTTTCCTTTTCTTTTCTAATATTAATGCTTTAGTACTTTAAATTGTTACCATCATTATTATCAATTCTGTTTTAATATTTATATCTATCTATTTGACTTTTAAATATCTGATTATTATTATTAAAACTCTATTTTATTTCCATTTTATAAAAATAAAAAAAAAATAAAAAAAAATAAAAGAAGGAAAATAATAATATTAAATAAAATTATTTTAAGTTATAAAGAAAAAAAAATTCCAAAAAAATCCACCCCTCACACAGGCATGGCCCACGCCATGCCCATCACTCACACACGCACGGCCTGGGCCGCACCATGTGGCTTGCGCCACCTTGCAAACTTCAAGGCATGGCCTGCGCCATGCCCTTTAATGTGGGGGCCACAATTTTTTTTCCTTTTCTTTATATTATTTCATTATTTTCCTGTACTTCTTTTTGATTATTTTTTATGCATAACTTTTACTTTTTCTATTATTTCTTTAAACACTCTTATTTTTACTACATTTCACATTTTCACATGCATTTTTCTTCTTAAATTTTTGCATGCATTAGTCATATCAATTCTTACAAATGTCCTTCATGCATAATTATTATCCATGCATTTGTCATAAACTTTTCAAATTTCAAATTCAAAATTCAAAATTCAAAATTCAAAATTTACCTCCAAAAATTAATTACCAACTACCCCCATTTAATTTTTCATTCCTATAAATACCCCCCTAACTCTACATTTTTCTTACACTCAAAATTATATTTTCTACTATAAAATTTCTTTTTAACCTTAAGTGTAAGAAAGCAAGAGAGAAAATTATGGAGCAAAATCCGGGATCCCGTATCCTTTTCAGAAATCAGGCCCAAGCCGATTTATTCCGAAGTCTGCTCGACCGAGGTATTGAGTCCACAAGGTATGCCGATTTAACCTGTTTAGAAACTTTAGGATTGAAAGAAAGTGTTGATATATTGCTCAAAAGAATTCATTTAAAACATTTTCTATCTTTCCATGATCATGTTTATATCCGGTTAACCGCCGAATTTCTGAGCTCATTAATTATTGATGATGAAAATCAAACAACCTATTTTCGAATGTTTAACGAAAGTTACACTTACACTTTCGATCAGCTTGCTGTTTTGTTGAAATTTCCTGTAGGGGAGGGTGTGCGATATGAAATGCCCACCGGGGACCAATGGGTAAGTTCGTATAAAATGTTTTGGAAAGGAATAACGGGAACGTTCTTACAAACTATCGAAGGTGTTAGAGCCACCCTTATTCACAACCCGGCCATCCGCTATTTTCGTCAGATTTTAGCCACAACTGTTTTTGGTCGGTCAAACACGAGTAAGGTAAATGAACGCGAATTGATGTATCTCATGGCTGCTTTTACACAATTTAAAATAAATCATGTCCCGTTTATTCTTCATCATATGAAAACTGTAACCGCCGGCAAAGGACCTATATCCTTTGGCGGTCTTATTACCACAATTGCTAGAGCCTTAGGACTAGAAGCACATTTCTCTACAATGGAATCTATTCCCGTCGAAACCATCGATCTAAACACGGCTAGGAATATGAAATTAGTAAAACCACGTAGAGACGGAAAATACGAGCTTTTAATTGGTAATAAAGTGTTAACGGGTTTTATTTTACCAAACCCGAGTCGCACTGATGTGACTAACGAGAGGAATTTTCTTTATTTTGACACACGCCCCGCGCACATTCCGATGAATGATGCCGCTGGCGGGGCTGATGATGTTGCAGGTACTTCTACAAGGCGAGTCCCGAGGAGACCAGAGGACGAACCACGTGAAGGTCTTGAAGGGTTTCTACATGAGTTGATGCTACAAGGCGAAGCAAATGCCTTAAGAGACCAAAGAATCCAAAATCTGACAACTCAACAAGCATTACTGCTGCAGCAACAAAACATGATGTATGCTCAACAAACTGAGATGCACGCTCAGCAGAATAACATGATGCAAATCTTGACCCAAATGCAACAAGGACAAAACCGCATGGCAGAGCTTATCCACGGAATGGCCGGCATGTCCTTCCAGACAGAAGAAGACAATCCAGACGTGGGCATGTCAGGAAATGTCAGACGCACACGAGGCAGAGGCAGTTGTGGGTAGCTGACATCACAGGTTTCACTTTCCTTTTTCCGCCTTATTTTGACGCATTGGGGACAATGCTCGATTTAAGTGTGGGGGAGGAAATTTATTGCTTTTAATTTTTTGCTTTCTAGGTAGAAATTTTAATTTCGCATTTTTTTATTAAAAAATAAATAAATTATTATTTATGTTAAATCGAGCCATTTCACGAAAAGAATAAATCAAGAGAAAAAAATGAATGAATGAAAAGAAATTCTCCTTCTAAGTTAGGTGGTCCTTACCCGATCATTTAGCCCAACGGTGTAAAATTCTTTATTCTATTGATATATGCAAAAAGAAAAAAAGAAAAAAAAATTCGATGAAAATGAGATCATAGTCACTAACATGCTATCCTACCATGAGTGTGAATGGATAACGGGCTTAATGTGATTGCGCTAGAATGAAAGAGAGGTGTGTGGGTCGAGGTATAATAACATGATTCAGATTTGTCTGTATAAGATAGGAGCTCTCGATTATTTTTCAAGATAAAAAGTGTCATTACGGTATCATTAGTATCAATACATAGTACTTATCTTTCTAATTAATGCCTATGATACTCGTGTCTAATCTAAACTAGCACTTAGATTGTTTTATTAATTTTGCTTGAGGACAAGTGAAGGTTTAAGTTTGGGGGAATTTGATAACACGAATTTATATCGTGTTTTTGGCTTGATTTACATAAATAAATATTAAGTTTTATTAAGTTTTCCGAATTTATTTATTGCTATTTACTATATTTATTTATTATTGCAGAAAATCGAGTCGGTTGGAAAAAAGTCGAAAAAGTGAAGGAAATAATTAAATTGAAGAAAAGAATTTAATTGAAGAGAAAGAAAATGAGGAGAAAGAAAATGAGAAGAAAGAAAATGCAAAGAAAGAAAATAGAAGGAAAGAAAGGAAAGGGAAGGAAAATAAAGGTGGTGGGTCCCACCACACCTACACATGGCGCAAGCCATGAGTGTGGCGCCCACCACACTTTACTGTGAGACGTGGCGCAAGCCACATGGATGTGGCGTAGGCCACTTAGTCAATTCTCCCCGCCAGGTCTTTACGGCGTGCGTTTCTCAAGCAGATTCGGTCTCTTTTGAAGCCCAAAAATAAGCCCATTAAATCCTATATTTTCTCAACCTATTATGGATTTTCACTCCTATAAATAGCATCAATTTCCATTAGTTTTAAACACAGTTTATTTTTAGGAATTAGAAGCAACAAGCAATTATTTTCCAGTTTTATTATTTTAGTTTAGTGAGTATTTTTGCCATTTCTTTGTATGGATTGGAGCTTGGAGAATTATTACATCAAGTATTATTATTCAGGTTTTTTTTGTTTTATTGTTTATTTAATTTCTTATGTTTGATTTATTTATTATGAGTAGTTTATTTAAATTATATTTTTTCTGCATTGTTATTTTATTTATTATGTCTAGCTAAATTTTATATATATCCGTATGTAGACGAATTAATCGGGAGGAATTAAATTAAAATCGGTATAAATTATTTTACTAAATTTACAATTAGGCCAGATCTCTTAAAATTAATTTAATGGTTTTTGTTATGAAAATAAGAAGTATTTTTAGCATACTAGCCTTAACTGATATTTGATTTAATTCCCGACAATTAACGAGTTACATACGAATATATTATTATTATTCATTAATTAAACTTTAGATCTAATTATATCTTCCATAAACCAACCAAAAAGAAACAATTAGCCTTAGCTTTACAAAGTAACGATAGATAACGATAGGTTGATATTGGTCTCTATGGTTCGACAATCTTTTATATTACTTCGATAAATCCGTGCGCTTGCGGACGCATCAAGTTTTCGGCGCCAAAAACTTGATCGCTTGACTATATATCTAAAGGAATGGTTCTGCAAGTGCACAGTCGTACGTGTAGTTTTAAAGATTATCGATCCCTCAGAGACTTAAATATCAGTTAAGGCTAGTATGCTAAAAATACTTCTTAGTGGAAAAATACTCATTTAAAAATCCTTGTCTCAAACTTTCGCTCTTTTGATTTAGATTAAATTACTAAAGTCCTATGCCTGCTTTCGCTCGCCCATAAGTGTTTAGAAATCCTTTTTGAAAATAAATAAATCCCAATTAATTTTAAACCCTCAAACTTTCGTTCTATTGAATTTAAAATAAATGCTAAACCTCAGCTATCCGGTTAAATTCGCAAACTTTCGTTCTATTGAATTTACCTTAATTTACTTTCCTTATTTTCATAACAAAAAGCATTAAATTAATTTTAAGAGATCTCGCCTAATTGTAAATTTAGTAAAATAATTTATACCGATTTTAATTTAATTCCTCCCGATTAATTCGTCTACATACGGATATATATAAAATTTAGCTAGACATAATAAATAAAATAACAATGCAGAAAAAATATAATTTAAATAAACTACTCATAATAAATAAATCAAACATAAGAAATTAAATAAACAATAAAATAAAAAAAACCCTGAATAATAATACTTGATGTGATAATTCTCCAAGCTCCAATCCGTACAAAGAAATGGCAAAAATACTCACTAAACTAAAATAATAAAACTGGAAAATAATTGCTTGTTGCTTCTAATTCCTAAAAATAAACTGTGTTTAAAACTAATGGAAATGATGCTATTTATAGGAGTGAAAATCCATAATAGGTTGAGAAAATATAGGATTTAATGGGCTTATTTTTGGGCTTCAAAAGAGACCGAATCTGCTTGAGAAACGCACGCCGTAAAGATCGGGCGGGGAGAATTGACTAAGTGGCATACGCCACATCCATGTGGCTTGCGCCACGTCTCACAGTAAAGTGCGGTGGGCGCCACACTCATGGCTTGCGCCATGTGTAGGTGTGGTGGGACCCACCACCTTTATTTTCCTTCCCTTTCCTTTCTTTCCTTCTATTTTATTTCTTTGCATTTTCTTTCTTCTCATTTTCTTTCTCCTCATTTTCTTTCTCTTCAATTAAATTCTTTTCTTCAATTTAATTATTTCCTTCACTTTTTCGACTTTTTATCAACCGACTCGATTTTCTGCAATAATAAATAAATATAGTAAATAGCAATAAATAAATTCAAGCCAAAAACACGATATAAATTCGTGTTATCACCGGTATCCGTTTCATTGGTCGTGCAGCTAGAAGACATTGATTGTGGAACCGAAGCTGCACCATGATAATCGGCACCTCCAGCTTAGCTAAGCTCAGTCAATACACCTCTTGCAGGCCACCTAGTATGTTGCCATGGTCCTGTGAAGCTTTGGATACGGCTGTATGGGTTCGGCGTCGGGTCTTGCTTCCCATTTGTTGTCCCATGCTTGATTAAAGGAATAAGAAAGGAGAAGGTAATCTGAAAGAGTGCATTAGCAAGGAAATGTTAGCATAACTGGAATTAACAGAAAGTATTCATGAGCATTCAAACAAAAATTCATAACAAAGGTCGTGAATTCATAACCATATGCTCTAACTGTTCTCTATAAGCTAACAGAATTCTAACCAGCTCCGAACCGTTTTCTAACAAACTCTAACAGAAAAAAAAAGAAATCACCAATTGACTCTACAAGAATCATAACTGAGTTTCTAACTGACTTTACCAACAATTATCGAATAGTCATTCACCATTAATCTCTATAAAGCCATTGATCTTCTTCTTCATTGGGTGTGGATCTTTTCTCTTCAATCTTCTGACTCCTTTACTTCTTTCATTTCTCATTCTTCTTTTTCTTTCCTTTTTCATCTTTCCTTCTCAATCTCATTCATTCCAATTCTTCTCCATTTGATCTTCAAACTTCACCCTCCATTCTCCACCTCAAACAATCTTCCATGCTTCAGCCCTATTTTCTTCATCATCCCCAAGCCAAATTCGTCACTCTAATGGCGTCAATCATCAAGAACTCATAACCTCTTCACACTTTCGAATCCGTCACGCTTCCGTAACCTAGACTCAACCTGCATCGCAAATCAATCACAACAACGAGTCACAACTTAAGAAAGGAGAAGAGGAAACAATTCACTGAGCAAGAATCAAGATCAAAAGGAGAAAAAAAAATCAGCACCTACAAATTTAAATTCGCAACAAGAAGAAGACATGAATCACATCAAGCCCATACCTTAAGTGTTTCACCATCATCCCACATCGACCACGCAGCATCGTCAACTACTATCTCCGCCATCTTCGTCACCATCAAACAACCACAAACCGCATCATCTTCATTTTTTCATTATCATCAAGACCTGAAAATCGACGGCAAAAAGATGAATAGCAGAAATTGATCCAGTTACGAAAGGAACGAATTGTCCAACATTGCAATTGTATCAATTACCTCTAATCAAGTCGGATATCAGCTTTCGCTCGTCTTCACCATCATCTCGCGACCTTCCTCGTCTGTGGAGCGTCATCAATCCCCGATTGAGATCGTCTTCAAGCCTCATCATCCATCCCGTCGCGAAATTGCCCACGGCAACAACAAAACTACCATCGCTAATCTTCGGTTACGTCAAGGCTTCCTCTTCCATAAGTCAAAAGCCATAGCTTTGTCGTCGACTCGCAAGGTACGAGTCAACCCTCTTCCTCATAAATATCTTGATGAAATCGTTGCAACATTGTTGATTCTGTTTACGCCGATGTAAGAGGGTGGGGGTTTAATTTCAAGTTTGAGAGTAAAGAGGACTTAGGTCAAACTCTACAAGTTGTCATGGTGAGGATGCGCTCCGGCGTTTAGGGTGACAGTGATAAGGAGAGGGAAACGGAGGCGATGGCGAGGGTATGGTGACGGTGGTAGGGTTGAAGGTCTGGTGACGGCGCGGCTTGGAGGAAGTGTGAATTTAGGGTTTCAGTCAGGGGAGAAGGAGAGAAAGAAGAACGCGTGAAGGAGGGTTTCTTCTGAGTTCTTTTTTTAATTTTTATTGAGGTAATAATTAAGTTAATAATAATTATGGATTAAAAAGAAGTAAATGCCCAATAATTTCTCTTAATCACCTTCATTTGATTCTTAAAGAATAATTTGAAATTAAGGTCTCATAAAGTCTTGCCACCGCCCCTTCTAATTTCGTGGATCCCCTGGGCCGGTGCGTTTTCGGGCCTTGCAAAGCTGCTTTTCCCACCCCCATTTAGGGCCTAGTTATCATTATAAACCAATAAACATTTCTATTCTTCCCCCCTTTCTATTCTTCTTTTCTTTTTAATTTCTATTTTATATACCTTTTAGTTTAATTCCATAAAAAATACGAAAGTTAATAATAAAATTCCACAAAAATTATATTAGCTTTTTACTTTCTAAATTTTGTCATTTTTCTATTTAATTTCGATTTTTCCATTTAGTTGACTTATGTTGAATTTTCATGTGGACACATGAATTTGTACAATTTATTTCTGCCACTTCCTATAACATTTCTTGCCCATTATTTTTTCTATGATTAGAGGACAAGTTAAAGTACCTAAAATATTTTTGGTGTATTTTTTAGGACAATTTATCCACTGTTTTGATAGTGTAACTTGTGCAAAATCGTGATTAAACTATAGTTAGATATAGGTGATCATTTACCATAGTTAGACTTAGAATTTTTATGAGATTTTTTAACATAGTGTTATAATCAGGTTAGAGACCCTAGGGAATTAATTTCACATTTTTTCCATGGCTTTTGATATTTTTGGCATTTTAATTCATTTCCATCACATTATGCATATTCATGGTTCATGTCATTCACTAACTATTCTCCTTTTTGTGCAAGGTATTTTCCGAGGACTTGCTATTGGACTTGGATATTTTTTATGCCTCAATTATGTTTGTGTGCTTTGTGATGTAATAGTGTAATACTTGTATGCTTGCATAGTTTCTATAATTAGGATAGAAAAGATAAAACTAATCGATAGAAAACAAAAATCTCAAAAGAAAAATAAATAAAGACTCGATCCAACGTCGAGTATATTTTCAAATAAATAAATAAAGTTGCATGTGACTTTAGGGTTCCTCGATTACCATCGTTCCACTCCATTCAACCAAAAGCAAGCCTTGTATGTTGCACACCATAAGTCGTGTGTCTTAGCACCACGCAATCGACCCACCCGATCCATTGTTTCATCCCATTTACATTTCATTCACGTTTTTACCCACCATGACATAGGAGGACCGTATTGTTCACTATTAATTTCTTTTATGTTCTTACCTTTAGTTTAACATCTCTTAGGTAGATTTTCTTTTAAACCTCATTAACCATAGGTTATCTTCAAACTCAACTAACTTAGGGTAAGTCTAGTTTCCCTTCGAATTTTTCCTTTTATAACTTGAGTCTCACTTCTCATCTTAAAATAAAATCAAAAAAAATAACAAACAATTAATAAAGGAAAAGATGTACAATGCGCCACGAGCCTTAAGCTATACGGGAAATGACTAGTGGAGGTCTCCTCCACTTTTCTAGGATGCTTTACAAACGTTCCATTTGGGGCGATCTTGGAAAGTATTCGCTCCTGTGTCATAGTCTTTAGTGTTGTACATACCATAAACACAATCTCAAAACACTTCTTATAAAAAACAACAAACCAAAGAAGTCACGTCTTCTCTTCTCATACTCTTTGCGGACGAACATGACTTGTCTCGACAGTTCAAACAGCGATACGGTAAACACCCTCGAGTCAGAGCCGGTAACACCTGAGCTAGAGCTATGGCAACGTCATCCTAAAAATCACAAACGAGTATAAGCCTTAGTTAGACGAACTACGGCGTCTCTGATCCTCATTTATTCCGATGAGGTACGTATGCAGTGGGGTAGGGCCCATTCGAGCACAATCTTTATTTTCCCTACATTTTTCCCCTTTTATTCCCATTTGTTAATTCCATTTCTTTTCTCATTTCATTTCCAAAATCCAGATAGTCATTCTTTCCTTTGAACAACATATTATTTCTCACCCTTTGAAAAACAGACTTATAAGCGTGGATCCCGTCGGGTACGGCGGACGGATTGGGGTGCTAATACCTTCTCAATTCGTAACCGACTTCCGTATCCAGATCTTTGGTTCGCAAGGCCTCGTCCTTTTCCTTCTTCCTTAGGTTTGTGCAACATTACCTTTCCCATTCCTTTGGGGAAAAAATGTCTGGCTGGTGACTCTACCCTTTCCGCGCCACTTTCGCGTTTGTACTAGGATGAAAATTCCGGGAGCGACAAATAGAAAGAAAAAAATACAACAGTAAGATTTGAAACATAAACATTTGAAAGTGCAGAAAAAAAATATAACCATGTAACCAACATGGTCATAAGTGAATCAGTTTCACAAACAGTTCTATATAGAAATATACATTACTTTATAAATTATATATTATATCTATTATATCTAGATTTTAAGGATGTATTGAAAACTTTGGGATCTAAATTTTAAGGAAGTATAGAAAACTTTGTACTAAGGATGATCTAAAGTAGCATGTGGGGGTGACACCAGATTTTTATAAAACCTGATAGAAATGCATGACATTACACCATATTTTATGTAATATCTGGTACAAATCCAATTCTATCACCCAAAATTTACAAAAACATACTAACAAAGTCTCTTAGAAATAGCATATATCTCACCATTTAACAATTAATTCTTTAGTTTGACGAATTTTTTTTAAAATTAAGAAGATGTATATTTAACTAAAATGGATTAATACCATAAAAATCATGTTGACTGACACAACATGTTACTACACTGTACTTACTATTTGTGTTTTCATGTAAGAAGAAAAAATAGTATGTTATCTAAGAAATAATCAGAGAATAAAAAGAAGAGAAACAGAGACGAAATCGATGGAAAAAAATAAAAATAATTATGATATTGCTTTCCTAGTAATTCAAACACACTCTCTATAGATATTCAAACTCATATATTTATAATCCCTTTATTGTTGTTTTCATATTACTAATTTGGACATTATTTTTAAAACCATATATATATATATATATATATATATATATATATATATATATATATATATATATATATATATATATATATATATATATATATATATATATATATATATATATATATATATATATATATATATATATATATATATATATATATATATATATATATATATATATATATATATATATATATATATATATATATATATATATATATATATATGTATGTATGTATGTATGTATCTATGCGCGCCTGCGTGCGTGCGGAGAGTTCATCTTTAGAAAATTAGTTGAATGAATTATCCAATCAACATTTGCATAGTTAAAATTCATCACCACTCCTATCAAAACTAACACAACATGTTACTAATTCATTGTTGTGTTTTTTTTTCATGTAAAAAAAAAACAATATTGTAAAAAATAACCAAAGAATATATACGGAATGAATATAAAAAGAAAACAAAATATGACATTTCGTTTTTAGCAATTGAAACAAAATCGGTGCAAATATTCAACTTGCTTTGTATTCCCATTGAATGATCTCTAAGAGGTAATTTGTATATTTCTTATTTCTAACTCCTTATTATTTTTCCTCAAAACAACTCACCACCACCCACTCAATTGAACAATAAGGAAGACACTATGTTTGAGCAGGAACATTCCGAAGACATTTACCGAGAAGAAGAAGAAGAACAGACATCACATGAGGAGGAGGAAGAGATAGAAGAAGGAGTGGCAATGTTCACACCAACTCTGCATTCGGTTCTACTTCAGCTGTTGAATGCTTATTCCTCTATTTCCTCTCCTCCATGGGGTATGTAATTATTTCTTTAAGTTATTTTAACTTTTGTAATTATATTATAGATTTTTTTGATGGTGTAGTAGTTACAGTACTTTTTGTGTTTTTAATTACAAAACTGAATTGTACACTTGAATTTCACATTTTTATCTTAAAAATTAGAAGATAAATGCTTATTTACTACTAGGAAAATATGGATGGTTAGTCAAATTTATAATATTTATAGTAATATTAACTTAATAACACAAATTATTATAACATTTAATATGAATATAATTTAATAACACAAATTATATACCCCAATATTCTAAAAAAGAGTGTAAATTAATTTATAAAGAAAATGCGATATGTAAAAGAAAAATATATTTATTATAACAAAGAAAAATTCAAAATCTAGTGATTATTTTAGTTATGTCTATAGTTAAGGTTGTGGGTTAAATCTTTGGTTTCAACATTTTTATGACAAAATAGAAAGAAAAAAATACAACAGTAAGATTTGAAACATAAACATTTGAAAGTGCAGAAAAAAAATATAACAATGTAACCAACATGGTCATAAGTGAATCAGTTTCACATACAGTGCTATATAGAAATATACATTACTTTATAAATTATATATTATATCTATTATATCTAGATTTTAAGGATGTATTGAAAACTTTGGGATCTAAATTTTAAGGAAGTATTGAAAACTTTGTACTAAGGATGATCTAAAGTAGCATGTGGGGGTGACAACAGATTTTTATAAAACCTGATAGAAATGCATGACATTACACATTTTATGTAATATCTGGTACAAATCCAATTCTATCACCCAAAATTTACAAAAACATACTAACAAAGTCTCTTAGAAATAACATATATCTCACCATTTAACAATTAATTATTTAGTTTGACGAAATTTTTTTAAAAATTAAGAAGATGTGTATTTAACTAAAATGGATTAATACCATAAAAATCATGTTGACTGACACAACATGTTACTACACTGTACTTACTATTTGTGTTTTCATGTAAGAAGAAAAAATAGTATGTAATCTAAGAAATAATCAGAGAATAAAAAGAAGAGAAACAGAGACGAAATCGATGGAAAAAATAAAAGCAATTATGATATTGCTTTCCTAGCAATTCAAACACACTCTCTACAGATATTCAAACTCATATATTTATAATCCCTTTATTATTGTTTTCATATTACTAATTTGGACATTATTTTTAAAACTATATATATATATATATATATATATATATATATATATATATATATATATATATATATATATATATATTTATGTATGTATATATCCACGCGTGCGTACTTGCGGAGAGTTCATCTTTAGAAAATTAGTTGATTGAATTATCCAATCAACATTTGCATAGTTAAAATTCATCACCACTCCTATCAAAACTGACACAACATGTTACTACTTCATTGTACTGTTTGTTTTTCATGTAAAAATGAAAATCAATATTGTAAAAAATTACCAAAGAATATATACGGAATGAATATATAAAGAAAACAAAGTATGACATTTCGTTTTTAGCAATTGAAACAAAATCGGTGCAAATATTCAACTTGCTTTGTATTCCCATTGAATGATCTCTAAGATGTAATTTGTATATTTCTTGTTTCTAACTCCTTATTCTTTTTCCTCAAAACAACTCACCACCACCCACTCAATTGAACAATAAGGAAGACACTACGTCTGAGCAGGAACATTCCGAAGACATTTACCGAGAAGAAGAAGAAGAACAGACATCACATGCGGAGGAGGAAGAGATAGAAGAAGGAGTGGTAATTATCACACCAACTCCGCATTCGGTTCTACTTCAGTTGTTGAATGCTTATTCCGCTATTTCTTCTCCTCCATGGGGTATGTAATTATTTCTTTTAGTTATTTTAACTTTTGTAATTATATTATAGATTTTTTGATGGTGTAGTAGTTACAGTACTTTTTGTGTTTTTAATTACGAAACTGAATTGTACACTTGAATTTCACATATTTATCTTAAAAATTAGAAGATAAATGCTTATTTACTACTAGGAAAATATGAATGGTTAGTCAAATTTATAATATTTATAGTAATATTAACTTAATAACACAAATTATTATAACATTTAATATTAATATAATTTAATAACACAAATTATATACCCAAATATTCTAAAAAAGAGTGTAAATTAATTTATAAAGAAAATGCAATATGTAAAAGAAAAATATATTTATTATAACAAAGAAAAATTCAAAATCAAGTGATTATTTTAGTTATGTCTATAGTTAAGGTTGTGGGTTAAATCCTTGGTTTCAACATTTTTATGATAAAATAGAAAGAAAAAAATACAACAGTAAGATTTGAAACATAAACATTTGAAAGTGCAGAAAAAAAATATAACCATGTAACCAACATGGTCATAAGTGAATCAGTTTCACATACAGTGCTATATAGAAATATACATTACTTTATAAATTATATATTATATCTATTATATCTATATTTTAAGGATGTATTGAAAACTTTGGGATCTAAATTTTAAGGAAGTATTGTAACCTTTGTACTAAGGATGATATAAAGTAGCATGTGGGGGTGACACCAGATTTTTATAAAACCCGATAGAAATGCATGACATTACACCATATTTTATGTAATATCTGGTACAAATCCAATTCTATCACCCAAAACTTACAAAAACATACTAACAAAGTCTCTTAGAAATAGCATATATCTCACCATTTAACAATTAATTCTTTAGTTTGACGAAATTTTTAAAAAAAATTAAGAAGATGTATATTTAACTAAAATGGATTAATACCACAAAAATCATGTTGACTGACACAACATGTTACTACAGTGTACTTACTATTTGTGTTTTCATGTAAGAAGAAAAAATAGTATTTAATCTAAGAAATAATCAGAGAATAAAAAGAAGAGAAACAGAGACGAAATCGATGGAAAAAATAAAAGCAATTATGATATTGCTTTCCTAGCAATTCAAACACACTCTCTACAGATATTCAAACTCATATATTTATAATCCCTCTATTTTTGTTTTCATATTACTAATTTGGAAATTATTTTTAAAACAATATATATATATATATATATATATATATATATATATATATATATATATATATATATATATATATATATATATATATATATATATATATATATATATATATATATATATATGTATGTATGTATCTATACGCGCGTGCGTGCGTGCGGAGAGTTCATCTCTAGAAAATTAGTTGAATGAATTATCCAATCAACATTTGCATAGTTAAAATTCATGACCGCTCCTATCAAAATTGACACAACATGTTACTTCTTCATTGTACTGTTGTTTTTCATGTAAAAATGAAAATCAATATTGTAAAAAATTACCAAAGAATATATACGGAATGAATATAAAAATAAAACAAAATATGACATTTCTTTTTTAGCAATTGAAACAAAATCGGTGCAAATATTCAACTTGCTTTGTATTCCCATTGAATGATCTCTAAGATGTAATTTGTATATTTTTTGTTTCTAACTCCTTATTCTTTGTCCTCAAAACAACTCACCACCACCCACTCAATTGAACAATAAGGAAGACACTATGTCTGAGCAGGAACATTCCGAAGACATTTACCGAGAAGAAGAAGAAGAACAGACATCACATGAGGAGGAGGAAGAGATAGAAGAAGGAGTGGTAATGTTCACACCAACTCCGCATTCGGTTCTACTTCAGTTGTTGAATGCTTATTCCGCTATTTCCTCTCGTCCATGGGGTATGTAATTATTTCTTTTAGTTATTTTAACTTTTGTAATTATATTATAGATTTTTTTGATGGTGTAGTAGTTACAGTACTTTTTGTGTTTTTAATTACAAAACTGAATTGTACACTTGAATTTCACATATTTATCTTAAAAATTAGAAGATAAATGCTATTTACTACTAGGAAAATATGAATGGTTAGTCAAATTTATAATATTTATAGTAATATTAACTTAATAACACAAATTATTATAACATTTAATATTAATATAATTTAATAACACAAATTATATACCCCAATATTCTAAAAAAGAGTGTAAATTAATTTATAAAGAAAATGCAATATGTAAAAGAAAAATATATTTATTATAACAAAGAAAAATTCAAAATCAAGTGATTATTTTAGTTATGTCTATAGTTAAGGTTGTGGGTTAAATCCTTGGTTTCAACATTTTTATGATAAAATAGAAAGAAAAAAATACAACAGTAAGATTTGAAACATAAACATTTGAAAGTGCAGAAAATAAATATAACCATGTAACCAACATGGTCATAAGTGAATCAGTTTCACATACAGTGCTATATAGAAATATATATTACTTTATAAATTATATATTATATCTATTATATCTAGATTTTAAGGATGTATTGAAAACTTTGGGATCTAAATTTTAAGGAAATATTGAAAACTTTGTACTAAGGATGATCTAAAGTAGCATGTGGGGGTGACACCAGATTTTTATAAAACCCGATAGAAATGCATGACATTACACCATATTTTATGCAATATCTGGTACAAATCCAATTCTATCACCCAAAACTTACAAAAACATACTAAGAAAGTCTCTTAGAAATAGCATATATCTCACCATTTAACAATTAATACTTTAGTTTGACGAAATTTTTTAAAAAAATTAAGAAGATGTATATTTAACTAAAATGGATTAATACCATAAAAATCATGTTGACTGACCCAACATGTTACTACACTGTACTTACTATTTGTGTTTTCATGTAAGACGAAAAAATAATATGTAATCTAAGAAATAATCAGAGAATAAAAAAGAAGAGAAACATAGACGAAATAGATGGAAAAAATAAAAGCAATTATGATATTGCTTTCCTAGCAATTCAAACACACTCTCTACAGATATTCAAACTCATATATTTATAATCCCTTTATTGTTGTTTTCATATTACTAATTTGGACATTATTTTTATAACAATATATATATATATATATATATATATATATATATATATATATATATATATATATATATATATATATATATATATATATATATATATATATATATATATATATATGTATGTATCTATACGCGCGTGCGTGCGTGCGGAGAGTTCATCTTTAGAAAATTAGTTGAATGAATTATCCAATCAACATTTGCATAGTTAAAATTCATCACCGCTCCTATCAAAACTGACACAACATGTTACTTCTTCATTGTACTGTTTGTTTTTCATGTAAAAATGAAAATCAATATTGTAAAGTATTACCAAAGAATATATACGGAATGAATATAAAAAGAAAACAAAATATGACATTTCGTTTTTAGCAATTGAAACAAAATTGGTGCAAATATTCAACTTGCTTTGTATTCCCATTGAATGATCTCTAAGATGTAATTTATATATTTCTTGTTTCTAACTCCTTATTCTTTTTCCTCAAAACAACTCACCACCAACCACTCAATTGAACAATAAGGAAGACACTATGTCTGAGCAGGAACATTCCGAAGACATTTACCGAGAAGAAGAAGAAGAACAAACATCACATGAGGAGGAGGAAGAGATAGTAGAAGGAGTGGCAATGTTCACACCAACTCCGCATTCGGTTCTACTTCAGCTGTTGAATGCTTATTCTGCTATTTCCTCTCCTCCATGGGGTATGTAATTATTTCTTTTAGTTATTTTAACTTTTGTAATTATATAATAGATTTTTTTGATGGTGTAGTAGTTACAGTACTTTTTGTGTTTTTAATTACAAAACTGAATTGTACACTTGAATTTCACATATTTATCTTAAAAATTAGAAGATAAATGCTATTTACTACTAGGAAAATATGAATGGTTAGTCAAATTTATAATATTTATAGTAATATTAACTTAATAACACAAATTATTATAACATTTAATATTAATATAATTTAATAACACAAATTATATACCCCAATATTCTAAAAAAGAGTGTAAATTAATTTATAAAGAAAATGCAATATGTAAAAGAAAAATATATTTATTATAACAAAGAAAAATTCAAAATCAAGTGATTATTTTAGTTATGTCTATAGTTAAGGTTATGGGTTAAATCCTTGGTTTCAACATTTTTATGATAAAATAGAATGAAAAAAATACAACAGTAAGATTTGAAACATAAACATTTGAAAGTGCAGAAAATAAATATAACCATGTAACCAACATGGTCATAAGTGAATCAGTTTCACATACAGTGCTATATAGAAATATATATTACTTTATAAATTATATATTATATCTATTATATCTAGATTTTAAGGATGTATTGAAAACTTTGGGATCTAAATTTTAAGGAAATATTGAAAACTTTGTACTAAGGATGATCTAAAGTAGCATGTGGGGGTGACACCAGATTTTTATAAAACCCGATAGAAATGCATGACATTACACCATATTTTATGCAATATCTGGTACAAATCCAATTCTATCACCCAAAACTTACAAAAACATACTAAGAAAGTCTCTTAGAAATAGCATATATCTCACCATTTAACAATTAATACTTTAGTTTGACGAAATTTTTTAAAAAAATTAAGAAGATGTATATTTAACTAAAATGGATTAATACCATAAAAATCATGTTGACTGACCCAACATGTTACTACACTGTACTTACTATTTGTGTTTTCATGTAAGACGAAAAAATAATATGTAATCTAAGAAATAATCAGAGAATAAAAAAGAAGAGAAACATAGACGAAATCGATGGAAAAAATAAAAGCAATTATGATATTGCTTTCCTAGCAATTCAAACACACTCTCTACAGATATTCAAACTCATATATTTATAATCCCTTTATTGTTGTTTTCATATTACTAATTTGGACATTATTTTTATAACAATATATATATATATATATATATATATATATATATATATATATATATATATATATATATATATATATATATATATATATATATATATATATATATATATATATATATATGTATGTATCTATACGCGCGTGCGTGCGTGCGGAGAGTTCATCTTTAGAAAATTAGTTGAATGAATTATCCAATCAACATTTGCATAGTTAAAATTCATCACCGCTCCTATCAAAACTGACACAACATGTTACTTCTTCATTGTACTGTTTGTTTTTCATGTAAAAATGAAAATCAATATTGTAAAGTATTACCAAAGAATATATACGGAATGAATATAAAAAGAAAACAAAATATGACATTTCGTTATTAGCAATTGAAACAAAATTGGTGCAAATATTCAACTTGCTTTGTATTCCCATTGAATGATCTCTAAGATGTAATTTATATATTTCTTGTTTCTAACTCCTTATTCTTTTTCCTCAAAACAACTCACCACCAACCACTCAATTGAACAATAAGGAAGACACTATGTCTGAGCAGGAACATTCCGAAGACATTTACCGAGAAGAAGAAGAAGAACAAACATCACATGAGGAGGAGGAAGAGATAGTAGAAGGAGTGGCAATGTTCACACCAACTCCGCATTCGGTTCTACTTCAGCTGTTGAATGCTTATTCTGCTATTTCCTCTCCTCCATGGGGTATGTAATTATTTCTTTTAGTTATTTTAACTTTTGTAATTATATAATAGATTTTTTTGATGGTGTAGTAGTTACAGTACTTTTTGTGTTTTTAATTACAAAACTGAATTGTACACTTGAATTTCACATATTTATCTTAAAAATTAGAAGATAAATGCTATTTACTACTAGGAAAATATGAATGGTTAGTCAAATTTATAATATTTATAGTAATATTAACTTAATAACACAAATTATTATAACATTTAATATTAATATAATTTAATAACACAAATTATATACCCCAATATTCTAAAAAAGAGTGTAAATTAATTTATAAAGAAAATGCAATATGTAAAAGAAAAATATATTTATTATAACAAAGAAAAATTCAAAATCAAGTGATTATTTTAGTTATGTCTATAGTTAAGGTTATGGGTTAAATCCTTGGTTTCAACATTTTTATGATAAAATAGAATGAAAAAAATACAACAGTAAGATTTGAAACATAAACATTTGAAAGTGCAGAAAATAAATATAACCATGTAACCAACATGGTCATAAGTGAATCAGTTTCACATACAGTGCTATATAGAAATATATATTACTTTATAAATTATATATTATATCTATTATATCTAGATTTTAAGGATGTATTGAAAACTTTGGGATCTAAATTTTAAGGAAATATTGAAAACTTTGTACTAAGGATGATCTAAAGTAGCATGTGGGGGTGACACCAGATTTTTATAAAACCCGATAGAAATGCATGACATTACACCATATTTTATGCAATATCTGGTACAAATCCAATTCTATCACCCAAAACTTACAAAAACATACTAAGAAAGTCTCTTAGAAATAGCATATATCTCACCATTTAACAATTAATACTTTAGTTTGACGAAATTTTTTAAAAAAATTAAGAAGATGTATATTTAACTAAAATGGATTAATACCATAAAAATCATGTTGACTGACCCAACATGTTACTACACTGTACTTACTATTTGTGTTTTCATGTAAGACGAAAAAATAATATGTAATCTAAGAAATAATCAGAGAATAAAAAAGAAGAGAAACATAGACGAAATAGATGGAAAAAATAAAAGCAATTATGATATTGCTTTCCTAGCAATTCAAACACACTCTCTACAGATATTCAAACTCATATATTTATAATCCCTTTATTGTTGTTTTCATATTACTAATTTGGACATTATTTTTATAACAATATATATATATATATATATATATATATATATATATATATATATATATATATATATATATATATATATATATATATATATGTATGTATCTATACGCGCGTGCGTGCGTGCGGAGAGTTCATCTTTAGAAAATTAGTTGAATGAATTATCCAATCAACATTTGCATAGTTAAAATTCATCACCGCTCCTATCAAAACTGACACAACATGTTACTTCTTCATTGTACTGTTTGTTTTTCATGTAAAAATGAAAATCAATATTGTAAAGTATTACCAAAGAATATATACGGAATGAATATAAAAAGAAAACAAAATATGACATTTCGTTTTTAGCAATTGAAACAAAATTGGTGCAAATATTCAACTTGCTTTGTATTCCCATTGAATGATCTCTAAGATGTAATTTATATATTTCTTGTTTCTAACTCCTTATTCTTTTTCCTCAAAACAACTCACCACCAACCACTCAATTGAACAATAAGGAAGACACTATGTCTGAGCAGGAACATTCCGAAGACATTTACCGAGAAGAAGAAGAACAAACATCACATGAGGAGGAGGAAGAGATAGTAGAAGGAGTGGCAATGTTCACACCAACTCCGCATTCGGTTCTACTTCAGCTGTTGAATGCTTATTCTGCTATTTCCTCTCCTCCATGGGGTATGTAATTATTTCTTTTAGTTATTTTAACTTTTGTAATTATATAATAGATTTTTTTGATGGTGTAGTAGTTACAGTACTTTTTGTGTTTTTAATTACAAAACTGAATTGTACACTTGAATTTCACATATTTATCTTAAAAATTAGAAGATAAATGCTATTTACTACTAGGAAAATATGAATGGTTAGTCAAATTTATAATATTTATAGTAATATTAACTTAATAACACAAATTATTATAACATTTAATATTAATATAATTTAATAACACAAATTATATACCCCAATATTCTAAAAAAGAGTGTAAATTAATTTATAAAGAAAATGCAATATGTAAAAGAAAAATATATTTATTATAACAAAGAAAAATTCAAAATCAAGTGATTATTTTAGTTATGTCTATAGTTAAGGTTATGGGTTAAATCCTTGGTTTCAACATTTTTATGATAAAATAGAATGAAAAAAATACAACAGTAAGATTTGAAACATAAACATTTGAAAGTGCAGAAAATAAATATAACCATGTAACCAACATGGTCATAAGTGAATCAGTTTCACATACAGTGCTATATAGAAATATATATTACTTTATAAATTATATATTATATCTATTATATCTAGATTTTAAGGATGTATTGAAAACTTTGGGATCTAAATTTTAAGGAAATATTGAAAACTTTGTACTAAGGATGATCTAAAGTAGCATGTGGGGGTGACACCAGATTTTTATAAAACCCGATAGAAATGCATGACATTACACCATATTTTATGCAATATCTGGTACAAATCCAATTCTATCACCCAAAACTTACAAAAACATACTAAGAAAGTCTCTTAGAAATAGCATATATCTCACCATTTAACAATTAATACTTTAGTTTGACGAAATTTTTTAAAAAAATTAAGAAGATGTATATTTAACTAAAATGGATTAATACCATAAAAATCATGTTGACTGACCCAACATGTTACTACACTGTACTTACTATTTGTGTTTTCATGTAAGACGAAAAAATAATATGTAATCTAAGAAATAATCAGAGAATAAAAAAGAAGAGAAACATAGACGAAATCGATGGAAAAAATAAAAGCAATTATGATATTGCTTTCCTAGCAATTCAAACACACTCTCTACAGATATTCAAACTCATATATTTATAATCCCTTTATTGTTGTTTTCATATTACTAATTTGGACATTATTTTTATAACAATATATATATATATATATATATATATATATATATATATATATATATATATATATATATATATATATATATATATATATATATATATATATATGTATGTATCTATACGCGCGTGCGTGCGTGCGGAGAGTTCATCTTTAGAAAATTAGTTGAATGAATTATCCAATCAACATTTGCATAGTTAAAATTCATCACCGCTCCTATCAAAACTGACACAACATGTTACTTCTTCATTGTACTGTTTGTTTTTCATGTAAAAATGAAAATCAATATTGTAAAGTATTACCAAAGAATATATACGGAATGAATATAAAAAGAAAACAAAATATGACATTTCGTTATTAGCAATTGAAACAAAATTGGTGCAAATATTCAACTTGCTTTGTATTCCCATTGAATGATCTCTAAGATGTAATTTATATATTTCTTGTTTCTAACTCCTTATTCTTTTTCCTCAAAACAACTCACCACCAACCACTCAATTGAACAATAAGGAAGACACTATGTCTGAGCAGGAACATTCCGAAGACATTTACCGAGAAGAAGAAGAAGAACAAACATCACATGAGGAGGAGGAAGAGATAGTAGAAGGAGTGGCAATGTTCACACCAACTCCGCATTCGGTTCTACTTCAGCTGTTGAATGCTTATTCTGCTATTTCCTCTCCTCCATGGGGTATGTAATTATTTCTTTTAGTTATTTTAACTTTTGTAATTATATAATAGATTTTTTTGATGGTGTAGTAGTTACAGTACTTTTTGTGTTTTTAATTACAAAACTGAATTGTACACTTGAATTTCACATATTTATCTTAAAAATTAGAAGATAAATGCTATTTACTACTAGGAAAATATGAATGGTTAGTCAAATTTATAATATTTATAGTAATATTAACTTAATAACACAAATTATTATAACATTTAATATTAATATAATTTAATAACACAAATTATATACCCCAATATTCTAAAAAAGAGTGTAAATTAATTTATAAAGAAAATGCAATATGTAAAAGAAAAATATATTTATTATAACAAAGAAAAATTCAAAATCAAGTGATTATTTTAGTTATGTCTATAGTTAAGGTTATGGGTTAAATCCTTGGTTTCAACATTTTTATGATAAAATAGAATGAAAAAAATACAACAGTAAGATTTGAAACATAAACATTTGAAAGTGCAGAAAATAAATATAACCATGTAACCAACATGGTCATAAGTGAATCAGTTTCACATACAGTGCTATATAGAAATATATATTACTTTATAAATTATATATTATATCTATTATATCTAGATTTTAAGGATGTATTGAAAACTTTGGGATCTAAATTTTAAGGAAATATTGAAAACTTTGTACTAAGGATGATCTAAAGTAGCATGTGGGGGTGACACCAGATTTTTATAAAACCCGATAGAAATGCATGACATTACACCATATTTTATGCAATATCTGGTACAAATCCAATTCTATCACCCAAAACTTACAAAAACATACTAAGAAAGTCTCTTAGAAATAGCATATATCTCACCATTTAACAATTAATACTTTAGTTTGACGAAATTTTTTAAAAAAATTAAGAAGATGTATATTTAACTAAAATGGATTAATACCATAAAAATCATGTTGACTGACCCAACATGTTACTACACTGTACTTACTATTTGTGTTTTCATGTAAGACGAAAAAATAATATGTAATCTAAGAAATAATCAGAGAATAAAAAAGAAGAGAAACATAGACGAAATCGATGGAAAAAATAAAAGCAATTATGATATTGCTTTCCTAGCAATTCAAACACACTCTCTACAGATATTCAAACTCATATATTTATAATCCCTTTATTGTTGTTTTCATATTACTAATTTGGACATTATTTTTATAACAATATATATATATATATATATATATATATATATATATATATATATATATATATATATATATATATATATATATATATATATATATATATATATATATATATATATATATATATATATATATATATATATGTATGTATCTATACGCGCGTGCGTGCGTGCAGAGAGTTCATCTTTAGAAAATTAGTTGAATGAATTATCCAATCAACATTTGCATAGTTAAAATTCATCACCGCTCCTATCAAAACTGACACAACATGTTACTTCTTCATTGTACTGTTTGTTTTTCATGTAAAAATGAAAATCAATATTGTAAAGTATTACCAAAGAATATATACGGAATGAATATAAAAAGAAAACAAAATATGACATTTCGTTTTTAGCAATTGAAACAAAATTGGTGCAAATATTCAACTTGCTTTGTATTCCCATTGAATGATCTCTAAGATGTAATTTATATATTTCTTGTTTCTAACTCCTTATTCTTTTTCCTCAAAACAACTCACCACCAACCACTCAATTGAACAATAAGGAAGACACTATGTCTGAGCAGGAACATTCCGAAGACATTTACCGAGAAGAAGAAGAAGAACAAACATCACATGAGGAGGAGGAAGAGATAGTAGAAGGAGTGGCAATGTTCACACCAACTCCGCATTCGGTTCTACTTCAGCTGTTGAATGCTTATTCCGCTATTTCCTCTCCTCCATGGGGTATGTAATTATTTCTTTTAGTTATTTTAACTTTTGTAATTATATAATAGATTTTTTTGATGGTGTAGTAGTTACAGTACTTTTTGTGTTTTTAATTACAAAACTGAATTGTACACTTGAATTTCACATATTTATCTTAAAAATTAGAAGATAAATGCTATTTACTACTAGGAAAATATGAATGGTTAGTCAAATTTATAATATTTATAGTAATATTAACTTAATAACACAAATTATTATAACATTTAATATTAATATAATTTAATAACACAAATTATATACCCCAATATTCTAAAAAAGAGTGTAAATTAATTTATAAAGAAAATGCAATATGTAAAAGAAAAATATATTTATTATAACAAAGAAAAATTCAAAATCAAGTGATTATTTTAGTTATGTCTATAGTTAAGGTTATGGGTTAAATCCTTGGTTTCAACATTTTTATGATAAAATAGAATGAAAAAAATACAACAGTAAGATTTGAAACATAAACATTTGAAAGTGCAGAAAATAAATATAACCATGTAACCAACATGGTCATAAGTGAATCAGTTTCACATACAGTGCTATATAGAAATATATATTACTTTATAAATTATATATTATATCTATTATATCTAGATTTTAAGGATGTATTGAAAACTTTGGGATCTAAATTTTAAGGAAATATTGAAAACTTTGTACTAAGGATGATCTAAAGTAGCATGTGGGGGTGACACCAGATTTTTATAAAACCCGATAGAAATGCATGACATTACACCATATTTTATGCAATATCTGGTACAAATCCAATTCTATCACCCAAAACTTACAAAAACATACTAAGAAAGTCTCTTAGAAATAGCATATATCTCACCATTTAACAATTAATACTTTAGTTTGACGAAATTTTTTAAAAAAATTAAGAAGATGTATATTTAACTAAAATGGATTAATACCATAAAAATCATGTTGACTGACCCAACATGTTACTACACTGTACTTACTATTTGTGTTTTCATGTAAGACGAAAAAATAGTATGTAATCTAAGAAATAATCAGAGAATAAAAAAGAAGAGAAACATAGACGAAATCGATGGAAAAAATAAAAGCAATTATGATATTGCTTTCCTAGCAATTCAAACACACTCTCTACAGATATTCAAACTCATATATTTATAATCCCTTTATTGTTGTTTTCATATTACTAATTTGGACATTATTTTTAAAACAATATATATATATATATATATATATATATATATATATATATATATATATATATATATATATATATATATATATATATATATATATATATATATATATATATATATATATATATATATATATATATATATATATATATATATATATATATATATATGTATGTATGTATCTATACACGCGTGCGTGCGTGCGGAGAGTTCATCTTTAGAAAATTAGTTGAATGAATTATCCAATCAACATTTGCATAGTTAAAATTCATCACGGCTCCTATCAAAACTGACACAACATGTTACTTCTTCATTGTACTATTTGTTTTTCATGTAAAAATGAAAATCAATTTTGTAAAAAATTTCCAAAGAATATATACGGAATGAATATAAAAATAAAACAAAATATGACATTTCTTTTTTAGCAATTGAAACAAAATCGGTGCAAATATTCAACTTGCTTTGTATTCCCATTGAATGATCTCTAAGATGTAATTTGTATATTTCTTGTTTCTAACTCCTTATTCTTTTTCCTCAAAACAACTCACCACCACCCACTCAATTGAACAATAAGGAAGACACTATGTCTGAGCAGGAACATTCCGAAGACATTTACCGAGAAGAAGAAGAAGAAGAACAGACATCACATGAGGAGGAGGAAGAGATAGAAGAAGGAGTGGTAATGTTCACACCAACTCCGCATTCGGTTCTACTTCAGCTGTTGAATGCTTATTCCGCTATTTCCTCTCCTCCATGGGGTATGTAATTATTTCTTTTAGTTATTTTAACTTTTGTAATTACATTGTAGATTTTTTTGATGGTGTAGTAGTTACAGTAATTTTTGTGTTTTTAATTACAAAACTGAATTGTACACTTGAATTTCACATATTTATCTTAAAAATTAGAAGATAAATGCTTATTTACTACTAGGAAAATATGAATGGTTAGTCAAATTTATAATTTTTATAGTAATATTAACTTAATAACACAAATTATTATAACATTTAATATTAATATAATTTAATAACACAAATTATATACCCAAATATTCTAAAAAAGAGTGTAAATTAATTTATAAAGAAAATGCAATATGTAAAAGAAAAATATATTTATTATAACATAGAAAAATTCAAAATCAAGTGATTATTTTAGTTATGTCTATAGTTAAGGTTGTGGGTTAAATCCTTGGTTTCAACATTTTTATGATAAAATAGAAAGAAAAAAATACAACAGTAAGATTTGAAACATAAACATTTGAAAGTGCAGAAAATAAATATAACCATGTAACCAACATGGTCATAAGTGAATCAGTTTCACATACAGTGCTATATAGAAATATATATTACTTTATAAATTATATATTATATCTATTATATCTAGATTTTAAGGATGTATTGAAAACTTTGGGATCTAAATTTTAAGGAAGTATTGAAAACTTTGTACTAAGGATGATCTAAAGTAGCATGTGGGGGTGACACCAGATTTTTATAAAACCCGATAGAAATGCATGACATTACACCATATTTTATGCAATATCTGGTACAAATCCAATTCTATCACCCAAAACTTACAAAAACATACTAAGAAAGTCTCTTAGAAATAGCATATATCTCACCATTTAACAATTAATTCTTTAGTTTGACGAAATTTTTTAAAAAAATTAAGAAGATGTATATTTAACTAAAATGGATTAATACCATAAAAATCATGTTGACTGACACAACATGTTACTGCACTGTACTTACTATTTGTGTTTTCATGTAAGAAGAAAAAATAGTATGTAATCTAAGAAATAATCAGAGAATAAAAAAGAAGAGAAACAGAGACGGAATCGATGGAAAAAATAAAAGCAATTATGATATTGCTTTCCTAGCAATTCAAACACACTCTCTACAGATATTCAAACTCATATATTTATAATCCCTTTATTGTTGTTTTCATATTACTAATTTGGACATTATTTTTAAAACAATATATATATATATATATATATATATATATATATATATATATATATATATATATATATATATATATATATATATATATATATGTATGTATCTATACGCGCGTGCGTGCGTGCGGAGAGTTCATCTTTAGAAAATTAGTTGAATGAATTATCCAATCAACATTTGCATAGTTAAAATTCATCACCGCTCCTATCAAAATTGACACAACATGTTACTTCTTCATTGTACTGTTTGTTTTTCATGTAAAAATGAAAATCAATTTTGTAAAAAATTTCCAAAGAATATATACGGAATGAATATAAAAATAAAACAAAATATGACATTTCTTTTTTAGCAATTGAAACAAAATCGGTGCAAATATTCAACTTGCTTTGTATTCCCATTGAATGATCTCTAAGATGTAATTTGTATATTTGTTGTTTCTAACTCCTTATTCTTTTTCCTCAAAACAACTCACCACCACCCACTCAATTGAACAATAAGGAAGACACTATGTCTGAGCAGGAACATTCCGAAGACATTTACCGAGAAGAAGAAGAAGAACAGACATCACATGAGGAGGAGGAAGAGATAGAAGAAGGAGTGGTAATGTTCACACCAACTCCGCATTCGGTTCTACTTCAGTTGTTGAATGCATATTCCGCTATTTCCTCTCCTCCATGGGGTATGTAATTATTTCTTTTAGTTATTTTAACTTTTGTAATTACATTGTAGATTTTTTTGATGGTGTAGTAGTTACAGTAATTTTTGTGTTTTTAATTACAAAACTGAATTGTACACTTGAATTTCACATATTTATCTTAAAAATTAGAAGATAAATGCTTATTTACTACTAGGAAAATATGAATGGTTAGTCAAATTTATAATTTTTATAGTAATATTAACTTAATAACACAAATTATTATAACATTTAATATTAATATAATTTAATAACACAAATTATATACCCAAATATTCTAAAAAAGAGTGTAAATTAATTTATAAAGAAAATGCAATATGTAAAAGAAAAATATATTTATTATAACATAGAAAAATTCAAAATCAAGTGATTATTTTAGTTATGTCTATAGTTAAGGTTGTGGGTTAAATCCTTGGTTTCAACATTTTTATGATAAAATAGAAAGAAAAAAATACAACAGTAAGATTTGAAACATAAAAATTTGAAAGTGCAGAAAATAAATATAACCATGTAACCAACATGGTCATAAGTGAATCAGTTTCACATACAGTGCTATATAGAAATATATATTACTTTATAAATTATATATTATATCTATTATATCTAGATTTTAAGGATGTATTGAAAACTTTGGGATCTAAATTTTAAGGAAGTATTGAAAACTTTGTACTAAGGATGATCTAAAGTAGCATGTGGGGGTGACACCAGATTTTTATAAAACCCGATAGAAATGCATGACATTACACCATATTTTATGCAATATCTGGTACAAATCCAATTCTATCACCCAAAACTTACAAAAACATACTAAGAAAGTCTCTTAGAAATAGCATATATCTCACCATTTAACAATTAATTCTTTAGTTTGACGAAATTTTTAAAAAAAATTAAGAAGATGTATATTTAACTAAAATGGATTAATACCATAAAAATCATGTTGACTGACACAACATGTTACTACACTGTACTTACTATTTGTGTTTTCATGTAAGAAGAAAAAATAGTATGTAATCTAAGAAATAATCAGAGAATAAAAAAGAAGAGAAACAGAGACGGAATCGATGGAAAAAATAAAAGCAATTATGATATTGCTTTCCTAGCAATTCAAACACACTCTCTACAGATATTCAAACTCATATATTTATAATCCCTTTATTGTTGTTTTCATATTACTAATTTGGACATTATTTTTAAAACAATATATATATATATATATATATATATATATATATATATATATATATATATATATATATATATATATATATATATATATATATATATATATATATGTATGTATGTATCTACGCGCGTGCGTGTGTGCGGAGAGTTCATCTTTAGAAAATTAGTTGAATGAATTATCCAATCAACATTTGCATAGTTAAAATTCATCACCGCTCCTATCAAAACTGACACAACATGTTACTTCTTCATTGTACTGTTTGTTTTTCATGTAAAAATGAAAATCAATATTGTAAAAAATTACCAAAGAATATATACTGAATGAATATAAAAAGAAAACAAAATATGACATTTCGTTTTTAGCAATTGAAACAAAATCGGTGCAAATATTCAACTTGCTTTGTATTCCCATTGAATGATCTCTAAGATGTAATTTGTATATTTCTTGTTTCTAACTCCTTATTCTTTTTCCTCAAAACAACTCACCACCACCCACTCAATTGAACAATAAGGAAGACACTATGTCTGAGCAGGAACATTCCGAAGACATTTACCGAGAAGAAGAAGAAGAACAGACATCACATGAGGAGGAGGAAGAGATAGAAGAAGGAGTGGTAATGTTCACACCAACTCCGCATTCGGTTCTACTTCAGTTGTTGAATGCTTATTCCGGTATTTCCTCTCCTCCATGGGGTATGTAATTATTTCTTTTAGTTATTTTAACTTTTGTAATTACATTGTAGATTTTTTTGATGGTGTAGTAGTTACAGTAATTTTTGTGTTTTTAATTACAAAACTGAATTGTACACTTGAATTTCACATATTTATCTTAAAAATTAGAAGATAAATGCTTATTTACTACTAGGAAAATATGAATGGTTAGTCAAATTTATAATATTTATAGTAATATTAACTTAATAACACAAATTATTATAACATTTAATATTAATATAATTTAATAACACAAATTATATACCCAAATATTCTAAAAAAGAGTGTAAATTAATTTATAAAGAAAATGCAATATGTAAAAGAAAAATATATTTATTATAACAAAGAAAAATTCAAAATCAAGTGATTATTTTAGTTATGTCTATAGTTAAGGTTGTGGGTTAAATCCTTTGTTTCAACATTTTTATGATAAAATAGAAAGACAAAAAATACAACAGTAAGATTTGAAACATAAACAATTGAAAGTGCAGAAAATAAATATAACCATGTAACCAACATGGTCATAAGTGAATCAGTTTCACATACTGTGCTATATAGAAATATATATTACTTTATAAATTATATATTATATCTATTATATCTAGATTTTAAGGATGTATTGAAAACTTTGGGATCTAAATTTTAAGGAAGTATTGAAAACTTTGTACTAAGGATGATCTAAAGTAGCATGTGGGGGTGACACCAGATTTTTATAAAACCCGATAGAAATGCATGACATTACAACATATTTTATGCAATATCTGGTACAAATCCAATTCTATCACCCAAAACTTACAAAAACATACTAAGAAAGTCTCTTAGAAATAGCATATATCTCACCATTTAACAATTAATTCTTTAGTTTGACGAAATTTTTTAAAAAAATTAAGAAGATGTATATTTAACTAAAATGGATTAATACCATAAAAATCATGTTGACTGACACAACATGTTACTACACTGTACTTACTATTTGTGTTTTCATGTAAGAAGAAAAAATAGTATGTAATCTAAGAAATAATCAGAGAATAAAAAAGAAGAGAAACAGAGACGGAATCGATGGAAAAAATAAAAGCAATTATGATATTGCTTTCCTAGCAATTCAAACACACTCTCTACAGATATTCAAACTCATATATTTATAATCCCTTTATTGTTGTTTTCATATTACTAATTTGGACATTATTTTTAAAACAATATATATATATATATATATATATATATATATATATATATATATATATATATATGTATGTATCTATACGCGCGTGCGTGCGTGCGAAGAGTTCATCTTTAGAAAATTAGTTGAATGAATTATCCAATCAACATTTGCATAGTTAAAATTCATCACCGCTCCTATCAAAACTGACACAACATGTTACTTCTTCATTGTACTGTTTGTTTTTCATGTAAAAATGAAAATCAATATTGTAAAAAATAACCAAAGTATATATACGGAATGAATATAAAAAGAAAACAAAATATGACATTTCGTTTTTAGCAATTGAAACAAAATTGGTGCAAATATTCAACTTCCTTTGTATTCCCATTGAATGATCTCTAAGATGTAATTTATATATTTCTTGTTTCTAACTCCTTATTCTTTTTCCTCAAAACAACTCACCACCAACCACTCAATTGAACAATAAGGAAGACACTATGTCTGAGCAGGAACATTCCGAAGACATTTACTGAGAAGAAGAAGAACAAACATCACATGAGGAGGAGGAAGAGATAGTAGAAGGAGTGGCAATGTTCACACCAACTCCGCATTCGGTTCTACTTCAGCTGTTGAATGCTTATTCCGCTATTTCCTCTCCTCCATGGGGTATGTAATTATTCTTTTAGTTATTTTAACTTTTGTAATTACATTGTAGATTTTTTTGATGGTGTAGTAGTTACAGTAATTTTTGTGTTTTTAATTACAAAACTGAATTGTACACTTGAATTTCACATATATATCTTAAAAATTAGAAGATAAATGCTTATTTACTACTAGGAAAATATGAATGGTTAGTCAAATTTATAATATTTATAGTAATATTAACTTAATAACACAAATTATTATAACATTTAATATTAATATAATTTAATAACACAAATTATATACCCAAATATTCTAAAAAAGAGTGTAAATTAATTTATAAAGAAAATGCAATATGTAAAAGAAAAATATATTTATTATAACAAAGAAAAATTCAAAATCAAGTGATTATTTTAGTTATGTCTATAGTTAAGGTTGTGGGTTAAATCCTTGGTTTCAACATTTTTATGATAAAATAGAAAGACAAAAAATACAACAGTAAGATTTGAAACATAAACAATTGAAAGTGCAGAAAATAAATATAACCATGTAACCAACATGGTCATAAGTGAATCAGTTTCACATACTGTGCTATATAGAAATATATATTACTTTATAAATTATATATTATATCTATTATATCTAGATTTTAAGGATGTATTGAAAACTTTGGGATCTAAATTTTAAGGAAGTATTGAAAACTTTGTACTAAGGATGATCTAAAGTAGCATGTGGGGGTGACACCAGATTTTTATAAAACCCGATAGAAATGCATGACATTACACCATATTTTATGCAATATCTGGTACAAATCCAATTCTATCACCCAAAACTTACAAAAACATACTAAGAAAGTCTCTTAGAAATAGCATATATCTCACCATTTAACAATTAATTCTTTAGTTTGACGAAATTTTTATAAAAAATTAAGAAGATGTATATTTAACTAAAATGGATTAATACCATAAAAATCATCTTGACTGACACAACATGTTACTACACTGTACTTACTATTTGTGTTTTCATGTAAGAAGAAAAAATAGTATGTAATCTAAGAAATAATCAGAGAATAAAAAAGAAGAGAAACAGAGACGGAATCGATGGAAAAAATAAAAGCAATTATGATATTGCTTTCCTAGCAATTCAAACACACTCTCTACAGATATTCAAACTCATATATTTATAATCCCTTTATTGTTGTTTTCATATTACTAATTTGGACATTATTTTTAAAACAATATATATATATATATATATATATATATATATATATATATATATATATATATATATATATATATATATATATATATATATATATATATATATATATATATATATATATATGTATGTATCTATACGCGCGTGCGTGCGTGCGGAGAGTTCATCTTTAGAAAATTAGTTGAATGAATTATCCAATCAACATTTGCATAGTTAAAATTCATCACCGCTCCTATCAAAACTGACACAACATGTTACTTCTTCATTCTACTGTTTGTTTTTCATGTAAAAATGAAAATCAATATTGTAAAAAATAACCAAAGTATATATACGGAATGAATATAAAAAGAAAACAAAATATGACATTTCGTTTTTAGCAATTGAAACAAAATTGGTGCAAATATTCAACTTCCTTTGTATTCCCATTGAATGATCTCTAAGATGTAATTTATATATTTCTTGTTTCTAACTCCTTATTCTTTTTCCTCAAAACAACTCACCACCAACCACTCAATTGAACAATAAGGAAGACACTATGTCTGAGCAGGAACATTCCGAAGACATTTACTGAGAAGAAGAAGAACAAACATCACATGAGGAGGAGGAAGAGATAGTAGAAGGAGTGGCAATGTTCACACCAACTCCGCATTCGGTTCTACTTCAGCTGTTGAATGCTTATTCCGCTATTTCCTCTCCTCCATGGGGTATGTAATTATTCTTTTAGTTATTTTAACTTTTGTAATTACATTGTAGATTTTTTTGATGGTGTAGTAGTTACAGTAATTTTTGTGTTTTTAATTACAAAACTGAATTGTACACTTGAATTTCACATATATATCTTAAAAATTAGAAGATAAATGCTTATTTACTACTAGGAAAATATGAATGGTTAGTCAAATTTATAATATTTATAGTAATATTAACTTAATAACACAAATTATTATAACATTTAATATTAATATAATTTAATAACACAAATTATATACCTAAATATTCTAAAAAAGAGTGTAAATTAATTTATAAAGAAAATGCAATATGTAAAAGAAAAATATATTTATTATAACAAAGAAAAATTCAAAATCAAGTGATTATTTTAGTTATGTCTATAGTTAAGGTTGTGGGTTAAATCCTTGGTTTCAACATTTTTATGATAAAATAGAAAGAAAAAAATACAACAGTAAGATTTGAAACATAAACAATTGAAAGTGCAGAAAAAAAATATAACCATGTAACCAACATGGTCATAAGTGAATCAGTTTCACATACAGTGCTATATAGAAATATACATTACTTTATAAATTATATATTATATCTATTATATCTAGATTTTAAGGATGTATTGAAAACTTGGGGATCTAAATTTTAAGGAAGTATTGAAAACTTTGTACTAAGGATGATCTAAAGTAGCATGTGGGGGTGACACCAGATTTTTATAAAACCCGATAGAAATGCATGACATTACACAATATTTTATGTAATATCTGGTACAAATCCAATTCTTTCACCCAAAAACTTATAAAAACATACTAACAAAGTCTCTTAGAAATAGCATATATCTCACCATTTAACAATTAATTCTTTAGTTTGACGAATTTTTAAAAAAAAATTAAGAAGATGTATATTTAACTAAAATGGATTAATACCATAAAAATCATGTTGACTGACACAACATGTTACTACACTGTACTTACTATTTGTGTTTTCATGTAAGAAGAAAAAATAGTATGTAATCTAATGAATAATCAGAGAATAAAAAGAAGAGAAACGGAGACGAAATAGATGGAAAAAATAAAAGCAATTATGATATTGCTTTCCTAGCAATTAAAACTCACTCTCTACAGATATTCAAACTCATATATTTATAATCCCTCTATTGTTGTTTTCATATTACTAATTTGGACATTATTTTTAAAACAATATATATATATATATATATATATATATATATATATATATATATATATATATATATATATATATATATATATATATATATATATATATATATATATATGTATGTATCTATACGCGCGTGCGTGCGTGCGGAGAGTTCATCTTTAGAAAATTAGTTGAATGAATTATCCAATCAACATTTGCATAGTTAAAATTCATCACCGCTCCTATCAAAACTGACACAACATGTTACTTCTTCATTGTACTGTTTGTTTTTCATGTAAAAATGAAAATCAATATTGTAAAAAATTACCAAAGAATATATACGGAATGAATATAAAAAGAAAACAAAATATGACATTTCTTTTTTAGCAATTGAAACAAAATCGGTGCAAATATTCAACTTGCTTTGTATTCCCATTGAATGATCTCTAAGATGTAATTTGTATATTTCTTGTTTCTAACTCCTTATTCTTTTTCCTCAAAACAACTCACCACCACCCACTCAATTGAACAATAAGGAAGACACTATGTCTGAGCAGGAACATTCCGAAGACATTTACCGAGAAGAAGAAGAAGAACAGACATCACATGAGGAGGAGGAAGAGATAGAAGAATGAGTGGAAATGTTCACACCAACTCCGCATTCGGTTCTACTTCAGTTGTTGAATGCTTATTCCGCTATTTCCTCTCGTCCATGGGGTATGTAATTATTTCTTTTAGTTATTTTAACTTTTGTAATTATATTATAGATTTTTTTGATGGTGTAGTAGTTACAGTACTTTTTGTGTTTTTAATTACAAAACTGAATTGTACACTTGAATTTCACATATTTATCTTAAAAATTAGAAGATAAATGCTTATTTACTACTAGGAAAATATGAATGGTTAGTCAAATTTATAATATTTATAGTAATATTAACTTAATAACACAAATTATTATAACATTTAATATTAATATAATTTAATAACACAAATTATATACCCCAATATTCTAAAAAAGAGTGTAAATTAATTTATAAAGAAAATGCAATATGTAAAAGAAAAATATATTTATTATAACAAAGAAAAATTCAAAATCAAGTGATTATTTTAGTTATGTCTATAGTTAAGGTTGTGGGTTAAATCCTTGGTTTCAACATTTTTATGATAAAATAGAAAGAAAAAAATACAACAGTAAGATTTGAAACATAAACATTTGAAAGTGCAGAAAAAAAATATAACCATGTAACCAACATGGTCATAAGTGAATCAGTTTCACAGACTGTGCTATATAGAAATATACATTACTTTATAAATTCTATATTATATCTATTATATCTAGATTTTAAGGATGTATTGAAAACTTTGGGATCTAAATTTTAAGGAAGTATTGAAAACTTTGTACTAAGGATGATCTAAAGTAGCATGTGGGGGTGACACCAGATTTTTATAAAACCCGATAGAAATGCATGACATTACACAATATTTTATGTAATATCTGGTACAAATCCAATTCTATCACCCAAAACTTACAAAAACATACTAACAAAGTCTCTTAGAAATAGCATATATCTCACCATTTAACAATTAATTCTTTAGTTTGACGAATTTTTAAAAAAAAATTAAGAAGATGTATATTTAACTAAAATGGATTAATACCATAAAAATCATGTTGACTGACACAACATGTTACTACACTGTACTTACTATTTGTGTTTTCATGTAAGAAGAAAAAATAGTATGTAATCTAAGAAATAATCAGAGAATAAAAAGAAGAGAAACGGAGACGAAATAGATGGAAAAAATAAAAGCAATTATGATATTGCTTTCCTAGCAATTAAAACTCACTCTCTACAGATATTCAAACTCATATATTTATAATCCCTCTATTGTTGTTTTCATATTACTAATTTGGACATTATTTTTAAAACAATATATATATATATATATATATATATATATATATATATATATATATATATATATATATATATATATATATATATATATATGTATGTATCTATACGCGCGTGCGTGCGTGCGGAGAGTTCATCTTTAGAAAATTAGTTGAATGAATTATCCAATCAACATTTGCATAGTTAAAATTCATCACCGCTCCTATCAAAACTGACACAACATGTTACTTCTTCATTGTACTGTTTGTTTTTCATGTAAAAATGAAAATCAATATTGTAAAAAATTACCAAAGAATATATACGGAATGAATATAAAAAGAAAACAAAATATGACATTTCGTTTTTAGCAATTGGAACAAAATTGGTGCAAATATTCAACTTCCTTTGTATTCCCATTGAATGATCTCTAAGATGTAATTTATATATTTCTTGTTTCTAACTCCTTATTCTTTTTCCTCAAAACAACTCACCACCAACCACTCAATTGAACAATAAGGAAGACACTATGTCTGAGCAGGAACATTCCGAAGACATTTACTGAGAAGAAGAAGAACAAACATCACATGAGGAGGAGGAAGAGATAGTAGAAGGAGTGGCAATGTTCACACCAACTCCGCATTCGGTTCTACTTCAGCTGTTGAATGCTTATTCCGCTATTTCCTCTCCTCCATGGGGTATGTAATTATTCTTTTAGTTATTTTAACTTTTGTAATTACATTGTAGATTTTTTTGATGGTGTAGTAGTTACAGTAATTTTTGTGTTTTTAATTACAAAACTGAATTGTACACTTGAATTTCACATATATATCTTAAAAATTAGAAGATAAATGCTTATTTACTACTAGGAAAATATGAATGGTTAGTCAAATTTATAATATTTATAGTAATATTAACTTAATAACACAAATTATTATAACATTTAATATTAATATAATTTAATAACACAAATTATATACCCAAATATTCTAAAAAAGAGTGTAAATTAATTTATAAAGAAAATGCAATATGTAAAAGAAAAATATATTTATTATAACAAAGAAAAATTCAAAATCAAGTGATTATTTTAGTTATGTCTATAGTTAAGGTTGTGGGTTAAATCCTTGGTTTCAACATTTTTATGATAAAATAGAAAGAAAAAAATACAACAGTAAGATTTGAAACATAAACAATTGAAAGTGCAGAAAAAAAATATAACCATGTAACCAACATGGTCATAAGTGAATCAGTTTCACATACAGTGCTATATAGAAATATACATTACTTTATAAATTATATATTATATCTATTATATCTAGATTTTAAGGATGTATTGAAAACTTTGGGATCTAAATTTTAAGGAAGTATTGAAAACTTTGTACTAAGGATGATCTAAAGTAGCATGTGGGGGTGACACCAGATTTTTATAAAACCCGATAGAAATGCATGACATTACACAATATTTTATGTAATATCTGGTACAAATCCAATTCTTTCACCCAAAAACTTATAAAAACATACTAACAAAGTCTCTTAGAAATAGCATATATCTCACCATTTAACAATTAATTCTTTAGTTTGACGAATTTTTAAAAAAAAATTAAGAAGATGTATATTTAACTAAAATGGATTAATACCATAAAAATCATGTTGACTGACACAACATGTTACTACACTGTACTTACTATTTGTGTTTTCATGTAAGAAGAAAAAATAGTATGTAATCTAATGAATAATCAGAGAATAAAAAGAAGAGAAACGGAGACGAAATAGATGGAAAAAATAAAAGCAATTATGATATTGCTTTCCTAGCAATTAAAACTCACTCTCTACAGATATTCAAACTCATATATTTATAATCCCTCTATTGTTGTTTTCATATTACTAATTTGGACATTATTTTTAAAACAATATATATATATATATATATATATATATATATATATATATATATATATATATATATATATATATATATATATATATATATATATATATATATATATATATATATATATATATATATATATATATATATATATATATATATATATATATATATATATATATATATATATATATATATATATGTATGTATATATACGCGCGTGCGTGCGTGCGGAGAGTTCATCTTTAGAAAATTAGTTGAATGAATTATCCAATCAACATTTGCATAGTTAAAATTCATCACCGCTCCTATCAAAACTGACACAACATGTTACTTCTTCATTGTACTGTTTGTTTTTCATGTAAAAATGAAAATCAATATTGTAAAAAATTACCAAAGAATATATACGGAATGAATATAAAAAGAAAACAAAATATGACATTTCTTTTTTAGCAATTGAAACAAAATCGGTGCAAATATTCAACTTGCTTTGTATTCCCATTGAATGATCTCTAAGATGTAATTTGTATATTTCTTGTTTCTAACTCCTTATTCTTTTTCCTCAAAACAACTCACCACCACCCACTCAATTGAACAATAAGGAAGACACTATGTCTGAGCAGGAACATTCCGAAGACATTTACCGAGAAGAAGAAGAAGAACAGACATCACATGAGGAGGAGGAAGAGATAGAAGAATGAGTGGAAATGTTCACACCAACTCCGCATTCGGTTCTACTTCAGTTGTTGAATGCTTATTCCGCTATTTCCTCTCGTCCATGGGGTATGTAATTATTTCTTAGTTATTTTAACTTTTGTAATTATATTATAGATTTTTTTGATGGTGTAGTAGTTACAGTACTTTTTGTGTTTTTAATTACAAAACTGAATTGTACACTTGAATTTCACATATTTATCTTAAAAATTAGAAGATAAATGCTTATTTACTACTAGGAAAATATGAATGGTTAGTCAAATTTATAATATTTATAGTAATATTAACTTAATAACACAAATTATTATAACATTTAATATTAATATAATTTAATAACACAAATTATATACCCCAATATTCTAAAAAAGAGTGTAAATTAATTTATAAAGAAAATGCAATATGTAAAAGAAAAATATATTTATTATAACAAAGAAAAATTCAAAATCAAGTGATTATTTTAGTTATGTCTATAGTTAAGGTTGTGGGTTAAATCCTTGGTTTCAACATTTTTATGATAAAATAGAAAGAAAAAAATACAACAGTAAGATTTGAAACATAAACATTTGAAAGTGCAGAAAAAAAAATATAACCATGTAACCAACATGGTCATAAGTGAATCAGTTTCACATACAGTGCTATATAGAAATATACATTACTTTATAAATTATATATTATATCTATTATATCTAGATTTTAAGGATGTATTGAAAACTTTGGGATCTAAATTTTAAGGAAGTATTGAAAACTTTGTACTAAGGATGATCTAAAGTAGCATGTGGGGGTGACACCAGATTTTTATAAAACCCGATAGAAATGCATGACATTACACAATATTTTATGTAATATCTGGTACAAATCCAATTCTTTCACCCAAAAACTTATAAAAACATACTAACAAAGTCTCTTAGAAATAGCATATATCTCACCATTTAACAATTAATTCTTTAGTTTGACGAATTTTTAAAAAAAAATTAAGAAGATGTATATTTAACTAAAATGGATTAATACCATAAAAATCATGTTGACTGACACAACATGTTACTACACTGTACTTACTATTTGTGTTTTCATGTAAGAAGAAAAAATAGTATGTAATCTAATGAATAATCAGAGAATAAAAAGAAGAGAAACGGAGACGAAATAGATGGAAAAAATAAAAGCAATTATGATATTGCTTTCCTAGCAATTAAAACTCACTCTCTACAGATATTCAAACTCATATATTTATAATCCCTCTATTGTTGTTTTCATATTACTAATTTGGACATTATTTTTAAAACAATATATATATATATATATATATATATATATATATATATATATATATATATATATATATATATATATATGTATGTATCTATACGCGCGTGCGTGCGTGCGGAGAGTTCATCTTTAGAAAATTAGTTGAATGAATTATCCAATCAACATTTGCATAGTTAAAATTCATCACCGCTCCTATCAAAACTGACACAACATGTTACTTCTTCATTGTACTGTTTGTTTTTCATGTAAAAATGAAAATCAATATTGTAAAAAATTACCAAAGAATATATACGGAATGAATATAAAAAGAAAACAAAATATGACATTTCTTTTTTAGCAATTGAAACAAAATCGGTGCAAATATTCAACTTGCTTTGTATTCCCATTGAATGATCTCTAAGATGTAATTTGTATATTTCTTGTTTCTAACTCCTTATTCTTTTTCCTCAAAACAACTCACCACCACCCACTCAATTGAACAATAAGGAAGACACTATGTCTGAGCAGGAACATTCCGAAGACATTTACCGAGAAGAAGAAGAAGAACAGACATCACATGAGGAGGAGGAAGAGATAGAAGAATGAGTGGAAATGTTCACACCAACTCCGCATTCGGTTCTACTTCAGTTGTTGAATGCTTATTCCGCTATTTCCTCTCGTCCATGGGGTATGTAATTATTTCTTTTAGTTATTTTAACTTTTGTAATTATATTATAGATTTTTTTGATGGTGTAGTAGTTACAGTACTTTTTGTGTTTTTAATTACAAAACTGAATTGTACACTTGAATTTCACATATTTATCTTAAAAATTAGAAGATAAATGCTTATTTACTACTAGGAAAATATGAATGGTTAGTCAAATTTATAATATTTATAGTAATATTAACTTAATAACACAAATTATTATAACATTTAATATTAATATAATTTAATAACACAAATTATATACCCCAATATTCTAAAAAAGAGTGTAAATTAATTTATAAAGAAAATGCAATATGTAAAAGAAAAATATATTTATTATAACAAAGAAAAATTCAAAATCAAGTGATTATTTTAGTTATGTCTATAGTTAAGGTTGTGGGTTAAATCCTTGGTTTCAACATTTTTATGATAAAATAGAAAGAAAAAAATACAACAGTAAGATTTGAAACATAAACATTTGAAAGTGCAGAAAAAAAAATATAACCATGTAACCAACATGGTCATAAGTGAATCATTCACAGACTGTGCTATATAGAAATATACATTACTTTATAAATTATATATTATATCTATTATATCTAGATTTTAAGGATGTATTGAAAACTTTGGGATCTAAATTTTAAGGAAGTATTGAAAACTTTGTACTAAGGATGATCTAAAGTAGCATGTGGGGG
Source organism: Lathyrus aphaca (assembly GCA_963966055.1). NCBI lineage: Eukaryota > Viridiplantae > Streptophyta > Magnoliopsida > Fabales > Fabaceae > Lathyrus > Lathyrus aphaca. Next base: position 374,649,132 of record OZ014523.1, read on the forward strand.
TGACACCAGATTTTTATAAAACCCGATAGAAATGCATGACATTACACAATATTTTATGTAATATCTGGTACAAATCCAATTCTATCACCCAAAACTTACAAAAACATACTAACAAAGTCTCTTAGAAATAGCATATATCTCACCATTTAACAATTAATTCTTTAGTTTGACGAATTTTTAAAAAAAAATTAAGAAGATGTATATTTAACTAAAATGGATTAATACCATAAAAATCATGTTGACTGACACAACATGTTACTACACTGTACTTACTATTTGTGTTTTCATGTAAGAAGAAAAAATAGTATGTAATCTAAGAAATAATCAGAGAATAAAAAGAAGAGAAACGGAGACGAAATAGATGGAAAAAATAAAAGCAATTATGATATTGCTTTCCTAGCAATTAAAACTCACTCTCTACAGATATTCAAACTCATATATTTATAATCCCTCTATTGTTGTTTTCATATTACTAATTTGGACATTATTTTTAAAACAATATATATATATATATATATATATATTTATATATATATATATATATATATATATATATATATATATATATATATATATATATATATATATATGTATCTATACGCGCGTGCGTGCGTGCGGAGAGTTCATCTTTAGAAAATTAGTTGAATGAAATATCCAATCAACATTTACATAGTTAAAATTCATCACCGCTCCTATCAAAACTGACACAACATGTTACTTCTTCATTGTACTGTTTGTTTTTCATGTAAAAATGAAAATCAATATTGTAAAAAATTACCAAAGAATATATACGGAATGAATATAAAAAAAAAACAAAATATGACATTTCTTTTTTAGCAATTGAAACAAAATCGGTGCAAATATTCAACTTGCTTTGTATTCCCATTGAATGATCTCTAAGATGTAATTTGTATATTTCTTGTTTCTAACTCCTTATTCTTTTTCCTCAAAACAACTCACCACCACCCACTCAATTGAACAATAAGGAAGACACTATGTCTGAGCAGGAACATTCCGAAGACATTTACCGAGAAGAAGAAGAAGAACAGACATCACATGAGGAGGAGGAAGAGATTGAAGAAGGAGTGGAAATGGTCACACCAACTCCGCATTCGGTTCTACTTCAGCTGTTGAATGCTTATTCCGCTATTTCCTCTCCTCCATGGGGTATGTAATTATTTCTTTTAGTTATTTTAACTTTTGTAATTATATTATAGATTTTTTTGATGGTGTAGTAGTTACAGTACTTTTTGTGTTTTTAATTACAAAACTGAATTGTTCACTTGAATTTCACATATTTATCTTAAAAATTAGAAGATAAATGCTTATTTACTACTAGGAAAATATGAATGGTTAGTCAAATTTATAATATTTATAGTAATATTAACTTAATAACACAAATTATTATAACATTTAATATTAATATAATTTAATAACACAAATTATATACCCCAATATTCTAAAAAAGAGTGTAAATTAATTTATAAAGAAAATGCAATATGTAAAAGAAAAATATATTTATTATAACAAAGAAAATCTCAAAATCAAGTGATTATTTTAGTTATGTCTATAGTTAAGGTTGTGGGTTAAATCCTTGGTTTCAACATTTTTATGATAAAATAGAAAGAAAAAAATACAACAGTAAGATTTGAAACATAAACATTTGAAAGTGCAGAAAAAAAATATAACCATGTAACCAACATGGTCATAAGAGAATCAGTTTCACATACTGTGCTATATAGAAATATACATTACTTTATAAATTATATATTATATCTATTATATCTAGATTTTAAGGATGTATTGAAAACTTTGGGATCTAAATTTTAAGGAAGTATTGAAAACTTTGTACTAAGGATGATCTAAAGTAGCATGTGGGGGTGACACCAGATTTTTATAAAACCCGATAGAAATGCATGACATTACACAATATTTTATGTAATATCTGGTACAAATCCAATTCTATCACCCAAAACTTACAAAAACATACTAACAAAGTCTCTTAGAAATAGCATATATCTCACCATTTAACAATTAATTCTTTAGTTTGACGAATTTTTAAAAAAAAATTAAGAAGATGTATATTTAACTAAAATGGATTAATACCATAAAAATCATGTTGACTGACACAACATGTTACTACACTGTACTTACTATTTGTGTTTTCATGTAAGAAGAAAAAATAGTATGTAATCTAAGAAATAATCAGAGAATAAAAAGAAGAGAAACGGAGACGAAATAGATGGAAAAAATAAAAGCAATTATGATATTGCTTTCCTAGCAATTAAAACTCACTCTCTACAGATATTCAAACTCATATATTTATAATCCCTCTATTGTTGTTTTCATATTACTAATTTGGACATTATTTTTAAAACAATATATATATATATATATATATATATATATATATATATATATATATATATATATTTATATATATATATATATATATATATATATATATATATATATATATATATATATATATATATATATGTATCTATACGCGCGTGCGTGCGTGCGGAGAGTTCATCTTTAGAAAATTAGTTGAATGAAATATCCAATCAACATTTACATAGTTAAAATTCATCACCGCTCCTATCAAAACTGACACAACATGTTACTTCTTCCATTGTACTGTTTGTTTTTCATGTAAAAATGAAAATCAATATTGTAAAAAATTACCAAAGAATATATACGGAATGAATATAAAAAAAAAACAAAATATGACATTTCTTTTTTAGCAATTGAAACAAAATCGGTGCAAATATTCAACTTGCTTTGTATTCCCATTGAATGATCTCTAAGATGTAATTTGTATATTTCTTGTTTCTAACTCCTTATTCTTTTTCCTCAAAACAACTCACCACCACCCACTCAATTGAACAATAAGGAAGACACTATGTCTGAGCAGGAACATTCCGAAGACATTTACCGAGAAGAAGAAGAAGAACAGACATCACATGAGGAGGAGGAAGAGATAGAAGAAGGAGTGGAAATGGTCACACCAACTCCGCATTCGGTTCTACTTCAGCTGTTGAATGCTTATTCCGCTATTTCCTCTCCTCCATGGGGTATGTAATTATTTCTTTTAGTTATTTTAACTTTTGTAATTATATTATAGATTTTTTTGATGGTGTAGTAGTTACAGTACTTTTTGTGTTTTTAATTACAAAACTGAATTGTTCACTTGAATTTCACATATTTATCTTAAAAATTAGAAGATAAATGCTTATTTACTACTAGGAAAATATGAATGGTTAGTCAAATTTATAATATTTATAGTAATATTAACTTAATAACACAAATTATTATAACATTTAATATTAATATAATTTAATAACACAAATTATATACCCCAATATTCTAAAAAAGAGTGTAAATTAATTTATAAAGAAAATGCAATATGTAAAAGAAAAATATATTTATTATAACAAAGAAAATCTCAAAATCAAGTGATTATTTTAGTTATGTCTATAGTTAAGGTTGTGGGTTAAATCCTTGGTTTCAACATTTTTATGATAAAATAGAAAGAAAAAAATACAACAGTAAGATTTGAAACATAAACATTTGAAAGTGCAGAAAAAAAATATAACCATGTAACCAACATGGTCATAAGAGAATCAGTTTCACATACTGTGCTATATAGAAATATACATTACTTTATAAATTATATATTATATCTATTATATCTAGATTTTAAGGATGTATTGAAAACTTTGGGATCTAAATTTTAAGGAAGTATTGAAAACTTTATACTAAGGATGATCTAAAGTAGCATGTGGGGGTGACACCAGATTTTTATAAAACCCGATAGAAATGCATGACATTACACAATATTTTATGTAATATCTGGTACAAATCCAATTCTATCACCCAAAACATACAAAAACATACTAACAAAGTCTCTTAGAAATAGCATCTATCTCACCATTTAACAATTAATTCTTTAGTTTGACGAATTTTTAAAAAAAAATTAAGAAGATGTATATTTAACTAAAATGGATTAATACCATAAAAATCATGTTGACTGACACAACATGTTACTACACTGTACTTACTATTTGTGTTTTCATGTAAGAAGAAAAAATAGTATGTAATCTAAGAAATAATCAGAGAATAAAAAGAAGATAAACGGAGACGAAATAGATGGAAAAAATAAAAGCAATTATGATATTGCTTTCCTAGCAATTAAAACTCACTCTCTACAGATATTCAAACTCATATATTTATAATCCCTCTATTGTTGTTTTCATATTACTAATTTGGACATTATTTTTAAAACAATATATATATATATATATATATATATATATATATATATATATATATATATATATATATATATATATATATATATATATATATATATATATATATATATATATATATATATATATATATATATATATATATATATATATATATATATATATATATATATATACGCGTGCGTGCGTGCGGAGAGTTCATCTTTAGAAAATTAGTTGAATGAATTATCCAATCAACATTTGCATAGTTAAAATTCATCACCGCTCCTATCAAAACTGACACAACATGTTACTTCTTCATTGTACTGTTTGTTTTTCATGTAAAAATGAAAATCAATATTGTAAAAAATTACCAAAGAATATATACGGAATGAATATAAAAAGAAAACAAAATATGACATTTCTTTTTTAGCAATTGAAACAAAATCGGTGCAAATATTCAACTTGCTTTGTATTCCCATTGAATGATCTCTAAGATGTAATTTGTATATTTCTTGTTTCTAACTCCTTATTCTTTTTCCTCAAAACAACTCACCACCACCCACTCAATTGAACAATAAGGAAGACACTATGTCTGAGCAGGAACATTCCGAAGACATTTACCGAGAAGAAGAAGAAGAACAGACATCACATGAGGAGGAGGAAGAGATAGAAGAAGGAGTGGAAATGTTCACACCAACTCCGCATTCGGTTCTATTTCAGCTGTTGAATGCTTATTCCGCTATTTCCTCTCCTCCATGGGGTATGTAATTATTTCTTTTAGTTATTTTAACTTTTGTAATTATATTATAGATTTTTTTGATGGTGTAGTAGTTACAGTACTTTTTGTGTTTTTAATTACAAAACTGAATTGTACACTTGAATTTCACATATTTATCTTAAAAATTAGAAGATAAATGCTTATTTACTACTAGGAAAATATGAATGGTTAGTCAAATTTATAATATTTATAGTAATATTAACTTAATAACACAAATTATTATAACATTTAATATTAATATAATTTAATAACACAAATTATATACCCCAATATTCTAAAAAAGAGTGTAAATTAATTTATAAAGAAAATGCAATATGTAAAAGAAAAATATATTTATTATAACAAAGAAAAATTCAAAATCAAGTGATTATTTTAGTTATGTCTATAGTTAAGGTTGTGGGTTAAATCCTTGGTTTCAACATTTTTATGATAAAATAGAAAGAAAAAAATACAACAGTAAGATTTGAAACATAAACATTTGAAAGTGCAGAAAATAAATATAACCATGTAACCAACATGGTCATAAGTGAATCAGTTTCACATACAGTGCTATATAGAAATATATATTACTTTATAAATTATATATTATATCTATTATATCTAGATTTTAAGGATGTATTGAAAACTTTGGGATCTAAATTTTAAGGAAATATTGAAAACTTTGTACTAAGGATGATCTAAAGTAGCATGTGGGGGTGACACCAGATTTTTATAAAACCCGATAGAAATGTATGATATTACACCATATTTTATGCAATATCTGGTACAAATCCAATTCTATCACCCAAAACTTACAAAAACATACTAAGAAAGTCTCTTAGAAATAGCATATATCTCACCATTTAACAATTAATTCTTTAGTTTCACAAAATTTTTAAAAAAAATTAAGAAGATGTATATTTAACTAAAATGGATTAATACCATAAAAATCATGTTGATTGACACAACATGTTACTACACTGTACTTACTATTTGTGTTTTCATGTAAGAAGAAAAAATAGTATGTAATCTAAGAAATAATCAGAGAATAAAAAAGAAGAGAAACATAGACGAAATCGATGGAAAAAATAAAAGCAATTATGATATTGCTTTCCTAGCAATTCAAACACACTCTCTACAGATATTCAAACTCATATATTTATAATCCCTTTATTGTTGTTTTCATATTACAAATTTGGACATTATTTTTAAAACAATATATATATATATATATATATATATATATATATATATATATATATATATATATATATATATATATATATATATATATATATATATATGTGTATGTATCTATACGCGCGTGCGTGCGTGCGGAGAGTTCATCTTTAGAAAATTAGTTGAATGAATTATCCAATCAACATTTGCATAGTTAAAATTCATCACCGCTCCTATCAAAACTGACACAACATGTTACTTCTTCATTGTACTGTTTGTTTTTCATGTAAAAATGAAAATCAATATTGTAAAAAATTACCAAAGAATATATACGGAATGAATATAAAAAGAAAACAAAATATGACATTTCGTTTTTAGCAATTGAAACAAAATTGGTGCAAATATTCAACTTGCTTTGTATTCCCTTTGAATGATCTCTAAGATGTAATTTATATATTTCTTGTTTCTAACTCCTTATTCTTTTTCCTCAAAACAACTCACCACCAACCACTCAATTGAACAATAAGGAAGACACTATGTCTGAGCAGGAACATTCCGAAGACATTTACCGAGAAGAAGAAGAAGAACAAACATCACATGAGGATGAGGAAGAGATAGTAGAAGGAGTGACAATGTTCACACCAACTCCGCATTCGGTTCTACTTCAGCTGTTGAATGCTTATTCCGCTATTTCCTCTCCTCCATGGGGTACGTAATTATTTCTTTTAGTTATTTTAACTTTTGTAATTATATTATAGATTTTTTTGATGGTGTAGTAGTTACAGTACTTTTTGTGTTTTTAATTACAAAACTGAATTGTACACTTGAATTTCACATATTTATCTTAAAAATTAGAAGATAAATGCTTATTTACTACTAGGAAAATATGAATGGTTAGTCAAATTTATAATATTTATAGTAATATTAACTTAATAACACAAATTATTATAACTTTTAATATTAATATAATTTAATAACACAAATTATATACCCCAATATTCTAAAAAAGAGTGTAAATTAATTTATAAAGAAAATGCAATATGTAAAAGAAAAATATATTTATTATAACAAAGAAAAATTCAAAATCAAGTGATTATTTTAGTTATGTCTGTAGTTAAGGCTGTGGGTTAAATCTTTGGTTTCAACATTTTTATGACAAAATAGAAAGAAAAAACTACAACAGTAAGATTTGAAACATTAACATTTGAAAGTGCAGAAAAAATATATAACTATGTAACCAACATGGTCATAAGTGAATCTGTTTCACATACAGTGCTATATAGAAATATACATTACTTTATAAATTATATATTATATCTATTATATCAAGATTTTAAGGATATATTGAAAACTTTGGGATCTAAATTTTAAGGAAGTATTGAAAACATTGTATTAAGGATGATATAAAGTAGCATGTGGGGGTGGCACCATATTTTTATAAAACCCGATAGAAATGTATGACTTTACACCATATTTTATGTAATATCTGGTACAAATCCAATTCTATCACCCAAAATTTACAAAAACATACTATCAAAGTCTCTTACAAATAGCATATATCTCACCATTTAATAATTTATTCTTTAGTTTGACGAAATTTTTAAAAAAAATTAAGAAGATGCATATTTAACTAAAATGGATTAATACCATAAAAATCATGTTGACTGACAGAACATGTTACTACAGTGTACTTACTATTTGTGTTTTCATGTAAGAAGAAAAAATAGTATTTAATCTAAGAAATAAGCAGAGAATAAAAAGAAGAGAAACAGAGACGAAATCGATGGAAAAAATAAAAGCAATTATGATATGGCTTTCCTAGAAATTCAAACACACTCTCTACAGATATTCAAACTCATATATTTATAATCCCTTTATTGTTGTTTTCATATTACTAATTTGGACATTATTTTTAAAACTATATATATATATATATATATATATATATATATATATATATATATATATATATATATATATATATGTGTGTGTGTGTGCGCGTGCGTGCGGAGAGTTCATCTTTAGAAAATTAGTTGAATGAATTATCCCATCAACATTTGCATAGTTAAAATTCATCACCACTCCTATCAAAACTGACACAACATGTTACTACTTCATTGTACTGTTTGTTTTTCATGTAAAAATGAAAAGCAATATTATAAAAAATAACCAAAGAATATATACGGAATGAATATAAAAAGAAAACAAAATATGACATTTCTTTTTTAGCAATTTAAACAAAATCGGTGCAAATATTCAACTTGCTTTGTATTCCCATTGAATGATTTCTAAGATGTAAGTTGTATATTTCTTGTTTCTAACTCCTTATTCTTTTTCCTCAAAACAGCTCACCACCACCCACTCAATTGAACAATAAGGAAGACACTATGTTTGAGCAGGAACATTCCGAAGACATTTACCGAGAAGAAGAAGAAGAACAGACATTTCATGAGGAGGAGGAAGAGATAGAAGTAGGAGTGACAATGTTCACACCAACTCCGCATTCGGTTCTACTTCGGTTGTTGAATGCTTATTCCGCTATTTCCTCTCCTCCATGGGGTATGTAATTATTTCTTTTACTTATTTTAACTTTTGTAATTATATTATAGAATTTTTTAATGGTGTAGTAGTTACAGTACTTTTTGTGTTTTTAATTACAAAACTGAATTGTACACTTGAATTTCACATTTTTATCTTTAAAATTAGAAGATAAATGATTATTTACTACTAGGAAAATATGAATGGTTAGTCAAATTTATAATATTTATAGTAATATTAACTTAATAACAAAAATTATTATAACATTTAATATTAATATAATTTAATAACTCAAATTATATACCCCAATATTCTAAAAAAGAGTGTAAATTAATTTATAAGGAAAATGCAATATGTAAAAGAAAAATATATTTATTATAACAAAGAAAAATTCAAAATCAAGTGATTATTTTAGTTATGTCTATAGTTAAGGTTGTGGGTTAAATCTTTGGTTTCAACATTTTTATAACAAAATAGAAAGAAAAAAATACAACAGTAAGATTTGAAACATAAAAATTTGAAAGTGCAGAAAAAAAAATATAACCATGTAGCCAACATGTTCATAAGTGAATCAGTTTCACATACAATGCTATATAGAAATATACATTCCTTTATAAATTATATATTATATCTAGATTTTAAGGATGTATTGAAAACATTGGGATCTAAATTTTAAGGAAGTATTGAAAACGTTGTACTAAAGATGATCTAAAGTAGCATGTGGGGGTGACACCAGATTTTTATAAAACCCGAGAGAAATGCATGACATTACACCATATTTTATGTAATATCTGGTACAAATCCAATTCTATCACCCAAAATTTACAAAAACATACTAACAAAGTCTCTTAGAAATAGCATATATCTCACCATTTAACAATTAATTCTTTAGTTTGACGAAATTTTAAAAAAAAATTAAGAAGATGTATATTTAACTAAAATGGATTAATACCATAAAAATCATGTTGACTGACACAACATCTTACTACACTGTACTTACTATTTGTGTTTTCATGTAAGAAGAAAAAATAGTATGTAATCTAAGAAATAATCAGAGAATAAAAAGAAGAGAAACAGAGACGAAATCGATGGAAAAAATAAAAGCAATTATGACATGGCTTTCCTAGAAATTCAAACACACTCTCTACATATATTCAAACTAATATATTTATAATGCCTTTATTGTTGTTTTCATATTACTAATTTGGACATTATTTTTAAAACAATATATATATATATATATATATATATATATATATATATATATATATATATATATATATATATATATATATATATATATGCGCGCGTGCGTGCGGAGAGTTCATCTTTAGAAAATTAGTTGAATGAATTATCCAATCAACATTTGCATAGTTAAAATTCATCACCACTCCTATCAAAACTGACACAACATGTTACTACTTCATTGTACTATTTGTTTTTCATGTAAAAATGAAAAGCAATATTGTAAAAAATAACCAAAGAATATATACGGAATGAATATAAAAAGAAAACAAAATATGACATTTCTTTTTTAGCAATTTAAACAAAATCTGTGCAAATATTCAACTTGCTTTGTATTCCCATTGAATGATCTCTAAGATGTAAGTTGTATATTTCTTGTTTCTAACTCCTTATTCTTTTTCCTCAAAACTGTTCACCACCACCCACTCAATTGAACAATAAGGAAGACACTATGTCTGAGCAGGAACATTCCGAAGACATTTACCGAGAAGAAGAAGAAGAACATACATTTCATGAGGAAGAGGAAGAGATAGAAGTAGGAGTGACAATGTTCACACCAACTCCGCATTCGGTTCTACTTCGGTTGTTGAATGCTTATTCCGCTATTTCCTCTCCTCCATGGGGTATGTAATTATTTCTTTTAGTTATTTTAACTTTTGTAATTATATTATAGAGTTTTTTGATGGTGTAGTAGTTACAGTACTTTTTGTGTTTTTAATTACAAAACCGAATTGTACACTTGAATTTCACATTTTTATCTTAAAAATTAGAAGATAAATGATTATTTACTACTAGGAAAATATGAATGGTTAGTCAAATTTATAATATTTATAGTAATATTAACTTAATAACCCAAATTATTATAACATTTAATATTAATATAATTTAATAACACAAATTATATACACCAATATTCTAAAAAAGAGTGTAAATTAATTTATAAGGAAAATGCAATATGTAAAAGAAAAATATATTTATTATAACAAAGAAAAATTCAAAATCAAGTGATTATTTTAGTTATGTCTATAGTTAAGGTTGTGGGTTAAATCTTTGGTTTCAACATTTTTATGACAAAATAGAAAGAAAAAAATACAACAGTAAGATTTGAAACATAAAAATTTGAAAGTGCAGAAAAAAAATATAACCATGTAGCCAACATGGTCATAAGTGAATCAGTTTCACATACAATGCTATATAGAAATATACATTACTTTATAAATTATATATTATATCTAGATTTTAAGGATGTATTGAAAACATTGGGATCTAAATTTTAAGGAAGTATTGAAAACTTTGTACTAAGGATGATCTAAAGTAGCATGTGGGGGTGACACCAGATTTTTATAAAACCCGAGAGAAATGCATGACATTACACCATATTTTATGTAATATCTGGTACAAATCCAATTCTATCACCCAAAATTTACAAAAACATACTAACAAAGTCTCTTAGAAATAGCATATATCTCACCATTTAACAATTAATTCTTTAGTTTGACGAAATTTTAAAAAAAAATTAAGAAGATGTATATTTAACTAAAATGGATTAATACCATAAAAATCATGTTGACTGACACAACATGTTACTACACTGTACTTACTATTTGTGTTTTCATGTAAGAAGAAAAAATAGTATGTAATCTAAGAAATAATCAGTGAATAAAAAGAAGAGAAACAGAGACGAAATCGATGGAAAAAATAAAAGCAATTATGATATGGCTTTCCTAGAAATTCAAACACACTCTCTACAGATATTCAAACTAATATATTTATAATCCCTTTATTGTTGTTTTCATATTACTAATTTGGACATTATTTTTAAAACTATATATATATATATATATATATATATATATATATATATATATATATATATATATATATATATATATATATATATATATATATATATATATATATATATATATATATATATATATATATATATATATATATATATATATGCGCGCGTGCGTGCGGAGAGTTCATCTTTAGAAAATTAGTTGAATGAATTATCCAATCAACATTTGCATAGTTAAAATTCATCACCACTCCTATCAAAACTGACACAACATGTTACTACTTCATTGTACTGTTTGTTTTTCATGTAAAAATGAAAAGCAATATTGTAAAAAATAACCAAAGAATATATACGGAATGAATATAAAAAGAAAACAAAATATGACATTTCTTTTTTAGCAATTTAAACAAAATCGGTGCAAATATTCAACTTGCTTTGTATTCCCATTGAATGATCTCTAAGATTTAAGTTGTATATTTCTTGTTTCTAACTCCTTATTCTTTTTCCTCAAAACAGCAACCACCACCCACTCAATTGAACAATAAGGAAGACACTATGTCTGAGCAGGAACATTCCGAAGACATTTACCGAGAAGAAGAAGAAGAACAGACATTTCATGAGGAGGAGGAAGAGATAGAAGTAGGAGTGACAATGTTCACACCAACTCCGCATTCGGTTCTACTTCGGTTGTTGAATGCTTATTCCGCTATTTTCTCTCCTCCATGGGGTATGTAATTATTTCTTTTAGTTATTTTAACTTTTGTAATTATATTATAGAGTTTTTTGATGGTGTAGTAGTAACAGTACTTTTTGTGTTTTTAATTACAAAACCGAATTGTACACTTGAATTTCACATTTTTATCTTAAAAATTAGAAGATAAATGATTATTTACTACTAGGAAAATATGAATGGTTAGTCAAATTTATAATATTTATAGTAATATTAACTAAATAACACAAATTATTATAACATTTAATATTAATATAATTTAATAACACAAATTATATACCCCAATATTCTAAAAAAGAGTGTAAATTAATTTATAAGGAAAATGCAATATTTAAAAGAAAAAAATATTTATTATAACAAATAAAAATTCAAAATCAAGTGATTATTTAAGTTATGTCTATAGTTAAGGTTGTGGGTTAAATCTTTGGTTTCAACATTATATTATATCTATTATATCTAGATTTTAAGGATGTATTGAAAACTTTTGGATCTAAATTTTAAGGAAGTATTGAAAACTTTGTACTAAGGATGATCTAAAGTAGCATGTGGGGGTGACACCAGATTTTTATAAAACCCGAGAGAAATGCATGACATTACACCATATTTTATGTAATATCTGGTACAAATCCAATTCTATCACCCAAAATTTACAAAAACATACTAACAAAGTCTCTTAGAAATAGCATATATCTCACCATTTAACAATTAATTCTTTAGTTTGACGAAATTTTAAAAAAAAATTAAGAAGATGTATATTTAAATAAAATGGATTAATACCATAAAAATCATGTTGACTGACACAACATGCTACTACACTGTACTTACTATTTGTGTTTTCATGTAAGAAGAAAAAATAGTATTTAATCTAAGAAATAATCAGAGAATAAAAAGAAGAGAAACAGAGACGAAATCGATGGAAAAAATAAAAGCAATTATGATATTGCTTTCCTAGCAATTCAAACACACTCTCTACAGATATTCAAACTCATATATTTATAATCCCTTTATTGTTGTTTTCATATTACTAATTTGGACATTATTTTTAAAACAATATATATATATATATATATATATATATATATATATATATATATATATATATATATATATATATATATATATATATATATATATATATATATATATATATATATATATATATATATATATATATATATATATATATATATATATATATATATATATATATATATATATATATATATATATATATATATATGAAATTCTGTGATTAGGTATGAGATGTCGAATGAGATGTTTAAACACTTGACAACTTAACCAAAACTTAAAGTGTAGGAAAATTAAACAACACAGTAATTTGTTAACCCAGTTCAGTGTATAACCACACTTACATCTGGAGGCTACCAAGCCAGGAGGAAATCCACTATAAGTAATATTAATTCTAGACTTAAACCACCCAGTTTAATCTTTCACTTAATATCTACCCAATGCAATTTCTACCTAAGACACAACTTAGGTATGAGTACCAACTCACTCCCCCTCAATCATACAGTGATCTTGTTTACAAGTTTAATAAAATTGAAGTCATACTTCACACAAAAACAGCTTGATCTTACTTCACAGTTTCAATCAAGACACAAATACACTTTTGCTTAAAAAGCTCATAAAGTGGTACAATAAAAAACAACCTGCTATTAAAACACAAAACACCCTATTTGGTCTTCTTAAATTCGTACTCTATTCTGAGAGTTTCTGTTGCTTAAATAGGTGTATGGATTTTGGGCTTTCTGTAGGTTTATCCAATCCTGAAACGCATGCAGCTTCCACCTTGAATTAGGGTTTGTTACTTCCTAGATTCTAGGTGATTCAGTTCTTCTGATTATGCTGAAGTCGCATAACAACACTCTCTACAAATGCGCCTTATTCTGTTTTGTCCATCCGTAATTAATTCCAGATAACTTTCCTTAAATTACTCAGTTCTGTTAGTCATTAATTAATTCTGGTAGTAGGTTTGAGATGTCACAACATCTGTTGGGACATCCTGAAAAACTGAACTTAAATCATTAACACAATGTCCCAACTTCTGGTGTGACATCCTGAATTAAGTTCATTTACTTATACTTTGTTTGATAATGTCCCAACATCTGATAGGACATCCTGAACTGAATTCAACATTTCTTGTTGGTCAAAAATTCTGCCAATTCTAAACATCTACAAACTCCCCCTTTGGCTAATTTTTGGCTAACATATTTTTCTGGTTATCAGAGTGCAGCAGAAGTTCTTTTATCAGAGTATAGCAGTTCTTTTCTGTTGAGTCATGTGTGAGTTTACTCCCTCTCAAACATACATGTATTCAGTCTTGTTGCAACAGAAATTTTTCATTAACATCACAGATTTAGTTCAGAAGCAAATAGAGGTTTTTCATTAATAACCAAACAGCATTATACATTGTTGTTGTTGTTCTTGTTCTCCCCCTTGTTAGACATAAATTTGGGGCCAAAGCTACTATTTAAAAATTACAATGCAGCAGTCATTACATTTTCCTCACATACAGTATTTCACTCAGACTCCTCATAGTCAGTTTCTTCCTCATGTCCTGCATGCATCTTTTCTTTCCTAGTCCTAAGCCTTTTGGCTATGCTAGGTTTTACAGAAGCAATGATTTCTGTATCAGAATCATGCTCTAGGTTCACAACAGGAGGAGGTTGAGCAGTCTCCTCTTCAGCTGGTGGATCAACAGAGATTTGCTCTTCAGTGGAGGCCTTGTGCTGGTCCTCAGATGCTTCTTCATCACTATCAGTGGAGGCCTTTTTCTGGTCCTCAGATGTATGACATGCATACAAATGAAATGAAATGAACAAAATAACATGCCACCATCATACAAACAAAAGTGAAATTATATGTACACATGCTCAATGCAACTGCAACTCACAAGAATGAGGAATGAAGTATGCAAGCAAACATGATACAACATGAAACAAATAACAAACACATGCAAACTTAAGAAAGATGCAAAGCAAATATGCACAAACATGGACTCAATACACAAGATCAGAACCAAAACAAAACAAGGAAGAGCTTAAGAAGCTAGCAAGATGAAGAGAATGGACACACACTACCAAACAATCACAAAATGGGAGTGAAAGAAGTAAGGAAGAAATGAAAGCACACTTAAGAAGAAAGAACTTAAAAGATAAGCCAAACACAAAAAAATTCTAAGACACAAACCCTAAGCTAGGACCAGGAAGGAACCCATACCCCAAAAGGACCCCAAATGAGAAGAAGAAGTTGGCACAAGTGCCCTTCTAAGCTTATAAGAGAGCTAATGATCCAAAAGAAGCAAAATGGGACAAGGTGAGAACAAAAATTCACATTAAATCAACCAAGCATCTAAAAATTCCACAATTCAATTCAAATGATCCGTAAACATGATATATCAACGAGCCAAAAGGATTTGGAAAAATTCAGAAGCAAACTAGGTCAAATGGAGGTAAGAACACAAACTAGGGTTAATAAATTCCAACACAAGTCAAAGGACCAAGATCCAAGGAATAAATTTCTAAATATCAGGGAAAAAGAATGAACACAAAACTCCAAATAATGAACTCTATAGAAAATGGACAAGGCAGTGTACTCAAAAAAGGATTAAAAAGAATTAAATGAAAGAGGAAATTATTATGACACGTGGATATTAGGAATAAAAGAAAAATAAAAATGTGAAAAATTAAAGAAAACTTAAATTGACTCTCATGAATATTTTGGGAATTTTTGGATAATCATAAGTATTTTATATAATTAGAAATCAAAATGGATATAAAAGAAAATAAAATGAAAAAGAAATAAAATGGAAATATGTGGGAGGTGGAAATAGCAGGGGTTTGCGTGCAAATGGATTGGGCCTAGGGTCAGAGGGGGTGTGAAGAGCAAGACTGAGCCCAATAAGGATGCGCTGGCTTATGAGAGATATTCTGGAAATTCAAGGAAAAATGAGGAAAATACATGAGACGCTGGATTAATCAGACGCGTGCTGTGAACCACTTCATTAAATGACGTGGACGAATGGTGAAATGTGAATGGAGGGCTCATGGTTCTTATTGTGTAGTGTGCAGCATATTGCATTAAAATGAAATAAGAAAATCACGTGAGAAGGAGGAGGGAGGTCTGGAAATGTGTCATGATCCTGAACGCACGCTGGGTAGATCCAAAGGCGAGAAGATCATCTTCTTCATTGCGCAAACCCTAGCTCACATTACCAGTTTCTGGTGACCGGAGCTAGGCCTCCGGCATCGGAATTCAAACCAGAAGCACAAACATCAAAATAAATGACTAAAAAAATCCAGATCCACTAAATGATGCACACTGAATTCAAATATGAGGTTGAAATGAGCAATGAATCCATGAAACAAACGGATCGAACGAAAACAAATTTGACCATGAAAACTGAAATCCAAATAACTCTCACTACAATGCATCATTTCCAAAACTACAAGTTGCAGCATACTCAGTGAACATCACATATCACAAAACACATAACTAATTTCATTTTTAGAAGTGATGAATCCAAGGCATACCTGAGTTGCAGATCTGGAAATAATGAGATAGAAATCCCAATGATGGATGCAAATCACTCTACACTCACTCTAGATGCAAAATAAATGCATCTAAAGCCTTGGAGATGGCTGGATTTGAAGCTTTTCAAGCACCTGCCCTGAAATGGCAAGGTGATTGATCTTGAAGGAAAGCTTGAATGATGGTGTGATTAATGATCCTTAGCTTGCACTGATCAAGGATCTATCACTGGTTTTTGAAATGAGCAAGTGTATGATGAGAAATGAGAGAAAATGAAAGTTGGGCATAAACTTGGAAATGAGAGAATGAGAAAGAGGTTGCCAATTCTGAAACCCTAGCTCCTTTTATGTGAAGTCACAAACCAATGCTGAAAGAATGGTCTCATTTGCACGTGGGAATCACAAGCTTTTGGTGAATTTTCAAAATTTGCAAATTGTGAGGGAAGCATGCACTCCTCATGCTTTCCTTGGCCTCTCAGCACATGTGTAATGCAAATCCCACCCTTGATTACAATCCAATAAGTCCTGGCCCTTAGATCAAAGTTATCACACAATCCTCATGATTTTGCAAATTATACACTTTTGAAGCAACTTCCTTGCTTGGCACGAAAAATGGGAGTTTCTCTTGAGAAAAGCGTGCCAAATGCAATGTATTTTATCATTGGAAACAAACTTGAACCATACCATGTCTTGAAATTAAGTTTTGAACACTTTTGCTTTTGTGCATGCATGGGTTTTTGAATTTGCCCTAATTTACACTAAATTTTCGAAGAGCCTAGGGAGCAAACCATGAATCCCATGAAAATGTACTTGTACTTTTTGAAAATGGGAGCCCTTAATCTCCAACTTTCATGTTTGACTTTGGTCCATTTGAAGAATTTTTGATCATGTTAAGCTCATTTGAAAATTAGGGCAAGAGTTGCCAAAATTGGAAATCTCCATGATTCTTGATCTTTAAGCATCCCAAACCTATTATAACATTGTAAGGACCCCCCTTGGAAAGAAAAAGTGGCTTGGACCCCTTGAAATCACACAGTTGACTTTTTACAGGCACAGTTGACCAATTACTTCATCTGCAAGCAACTGAAGCATTTCTTGACTTCCACAAGGAATTTTTTTATGAAAATTGGTACCTAGGATCCTTTTGACATATAGAAGAATTTGCCCAAATGAAATGGCCAAATTTGTTAAGTTTTGATGCTTGAATCTCAAACCCTAGTTTAGGTGCCTTGTGTAGGAGCTTTGCCCTGTCCTGAGACCTCTGGTGATCATGCAACCTTCTGAGCTTTTGCAAATGGACTTGATCTTGTAAATGGAGTTTAGAATCCTCATAGGACTTGTACAAAACCATTGGGACCCTTTTCATGGCTTGTGATGCCTCAAGAACCTTCACAGATGATCATATGCCTAATGCTAGGACATGAAGAATGTTATGCCTCATCTTTCCATGCTAGGATACTAAAAAATATGGTATGCTCATGGTGAATATGATGTG
>OZ014523.1:374670182-374747682 GCA_963966055.1 Lathyrus aphaca
GGGCTTTATAAAAATCTGGTGTCACCCCTACATGCTACTTTAGATATTCCTTAGGACAACGTTTTCAATACTTCCTTAAAATTTAGATCCCAAAGTTTTCAATACATCCTTAAAATCTAGATATAATATATAATTCATAAAGTAATGTATATTTATATATACCACTGTATGTGAAACTGATACACTTATGACCATGTTGGTGTCGCTCCCGATAAGTGGGACTGGCCCAAATAAAGGTACAGACGCGAACGGTCGGCGAGAGGGACAATGAGAACACACAGCCGTGAACTCACTGGAGATGAAAAGAGTCGCCAGCTAGGCATTTTTATCCCGGAGGAAAGGCAATGCTGCATAGACCTAGAAAGATACGGATAAGACGGTTTGCGAACCAGAGAGACTGAGAAAGGGGGTTGGTTACAACCTGGGAAGGTATTAGCACCCAGATTGTCCGCCGTACTCGACGGGATCCACGCTTAAAGGATTTGTGTTTTAAAAGGGGTAGTGTCAGTAGAATTTGTGTATAAAATAGCTGGAAAAGAATGTACATGTGTCAGTGTAAAAGAAGTGAAGTGTATATATATGCAGTGTTAGTGTGAGAACAAGAATGAAATGCTCATGATAATGAGGCTTAAAGAATAAAGCTAAAAAGAGGGGGAATGTACAGAGACTTTTGTTCGATAACTGTTAAGTTATGCCTACGTATCCTCTCGTGCAATGAGGAAGTCAGA
This sequence comes from Lathyrus aphaca, assembly GCA_963966055.1. Classification (NCBI taxonomy): domain Eukaryota; kingdom Viridiplantae; phylum Streptophyta; class Magnoliopsida; order Fabales; family Fabaceae; genus Lathyrus; species Lathyrus aphaca. Next base: position 374,670,911 of record OZ014523.1, read on the forward strand.
ACACCGTAGTTCGACCCAAAGAGACTGAAAGATGAATTGACTTGTGAACTGCTTGCTTGTCAATGCTCAAGTGTATAACCTGTCTGGCTCAGGTGCAAACTGTCTTGCATTAGACGGAAGAAGCAAGTTCTCGTTTGTGAGTGAAGGTGATGAGAAAAGAATCCCGGAGGAGACGATTATTGTTTGTTTTTGAGTTTTCAGTCTTTTATTGCTTTTGAGAGTTTGTCATGAGTTGATGAGCTTAAGCCTAAACCAATGGATTTAGCAAACTCATCACATCTTCCCTCTGATTAGGGGTAATGAGAATACCTTAAGTGTGAAGTCAGCTTCTCACACTTAATCACCTTTGATGGAGGATTAAGATCATTAACCTACTTGTGATTATTTAGATGTTTTTGGTGTTTTTGTTTAGTGTTAAGTAATGAGGTTAAGCCATAATCAGGGATTAAACAGACTCATTACACCATCCTAATAGAAGGATAATAGATGAGAATGTTTAAGCTGAGGAAAGCTCCTCAACTCAATCCATGATTAGGGATTAAACTCATGACAAAACAAGCCTTTGATTAAGTGAATTTTATTTAATGGTATGATGATGAAGTGTTTTTTATGATTTGTAAGACAACTTGAGGGGGACTTGTCCATTAACACTAGGGTTAGTCCTTCTTAACCAATTAAGGAAGAATTAGAACCCTAATGCAAGGCCCAAGTTACAAGTGTGATGTCTTGATGATTATTATGTGAATTGATTAAGAGATTTAAACACATTAAGGGTTTAACACTTAGGATTAAGGTTATACACTCCATCCTAAGAGAAGGATGCAGGCATAAGCTTAATCACAAAGCCTTAAAGCCTTTAGGGTTTAATCCCTGATTATGAGGTGAGAGGAGAAGACTCAAAGAGACACAAAGGTAAAACTATGAAGGGAGACTAATCAAAACCCTAATTCATTGTCATGCTTGGTTGATCCTAAGGTTTGTGAGGTTTTCAAGAACAATCTTCAAAGGAGCCACCAGGAAGCAGATGAACAGGACCAAGAGAAGCAAAGTGACTTGCTTCATTCAAGAAGTCAAGTCACTTGAAGAAAGAAAGTGGGAGGAACAAGAATGAGCAAGCTCAAACTCAAACACAAATAGAAGTGCAACAATGGATGCAAGAGAGATGAAAAGGAAAGTTATGAGAAGTGAAGGCAAATTCACTTCTCAAGTTTACTTACCACCTGAAATGTTAGAAAGAAATGCAATGCAATGCAAGATGGGATGAAATGGTATGATGCTAAACAAAACCAGAAGCATGTTGATGATGATTATGATGTTATGAGGTGCTGCAAACATGAGGCAAGGCATGGAGATGTTCATACAAGGTCATGGATGCAAGAGATGCAAGCTTAGAAGCATGGATATACATGAAAAGTTAAGGAGCATACAAGGCAAATGACATGGCAAATATGTAATGCAATGATCAAACATGCTTTCTATGTGTCTTAAGATGTCAAATGAATCACAAGAATGCTTGAAATGCTAAGACAAGTCATGTTATGCAAGAGAATGCAAGAGGGATGCAAATGAAAGCCCAAATTAGGGTTTATGAAACAAACATCAAACAAAAACCAAAAACAGAAGTAAACCCTAAGATAAAAAATGGAAAATGCCACTCAAAGAAACCCTAACCCTACACTAAACCAATGTCCAAAGGGGGGGTCTCAACTCTTAACCAATCTCAAGATATGATTTTTCTAAGTTATTAGGGTTTTTTAGGGTTCTTAACAAAAGAAATGCCAAACAATTGGAAAATGCAAGATCAAATCATGGCCATTTTATCCTAGAAACTACATGCCAAATAGAAAACAATGCAAGAAGAATCAATGTCCAACTTTTCTCAAATAGGCAGAAATGATTTTTTGAACTTATGATCAAAATAATGCACAAAATATGATTTAATTCAATGAAAAATTCTTAAAATGCATCAAGATCAAAAAAGAAATTTGGTTTGAAGGTTGGACAATGTTTCTAAATGTCTTAGAACATTTCATGAATTTTTTGGTGATTTTTAAATACCTAAAAGTATTTTTAATAAATTAATTTTCATTAATCAATTAAAAATAATCTTTTAAATATTTAAAAATACTTTTTTAATGATGAAAAATAAAATAAAAATATTTTTGGGTCTTAAAAATTAATAAAACTTTTAAGAAAAAGTTTCATAATTTTTAAGATATTTTTGCTATTTTTAATAAATTATGCAAATAAAATGAAAAGAAAATGAATTAAAATAAATAAAAATGAAAGGTAATCAGGATGGAGGGCCAGGATGGGCTCTGAATTTGAATCTGTTGACCAACGCGCAAATGAAGGGTGTGGATTCACTCTGGCCAAATTAATTTAATTACGAATTAATTAAAACTAATTAAGTGGATTAGGGCAAACAAAGAGATCTGGGCCATCCAAACTGGAGGGAAGTCAACAGGTCAAAGGGGATCTACGCTCCACATTCAAATGCCCTTAATGACTGTAATTAGGGCTAAATGACTTTCAGGCCGCCGGAGAAGACTTCCGGTCGTCTTCTCCGGCCAGCCAAAACCCTAGATTCTTCTATAGGTCACCAAATCACAAATTCCTTCCATCAAAATGACTCTCTCATCAATCTAAACCTAAACCCTAAGCCTAAATTCATTTATTTTCATCCATGAGCCTGAATCGAAACAAAAGATAAAACACGGGCAAATGTTCAGGAACTCCATACATGCTGGTTTCTACACTATTTTCAAAAACAAGCATACATTCATGATCAGGGGAACACAAGGCATCATAAAAGAACTAAAAAATCAGTTTCTGGGAAAAATGTTCATGAAGCTCACCTGAGATGAAGCTTCTCTGTTTATGAGCTCTCTGGACTTTTTTTCTTGCACAGGCTTGCTCCCTTGAACCTCCTGAGGGCAAAATGAGGCTCAAAATGCTTGGAGAGTGGCTGGCTTGCAGGATACAACTCTGGTGTAGCAGAAATGGGGATCTGTGTACAGGCAGCTTTCGATCAAAGTGAAGGGTGGTTTTGACTCCTTGTGGTATGCTTGACTTGTTGGTGAAGAAAGATGAGGTGTTTGATGGCTGGATGAAGGGATTCGATGAGTTCTGGTTTGGAAGGTGAGGAATGGTGAAGCTCAGGTCAGGCTTGTTTCAGGCTTGAGCTTTGGTGGTTTGAGGTCTATGAAGTATGGTGAAGATGGTTTTTGTGTTTGCAAGCTGTGGAAGCAGATTCGAAGCAACTTGCAAGATGAGGTGTTTTTGTGAATGTGTGTGTATGAAGTGTTTCAGCCTTGCTAGATGTGTGGAATGCCTTGCCCTTTGTCCACATAAACCTCTCTCATTGGTCAGATGATTGGACATGTGCTTTATTGATTGGTAAGTCACCTTTTGCAAAAAGTCAAAAATTGTGTAAGGAAGGTATGGCTCATGATCTAGGCTAGTACAAGGCTGGTTCTGGTGCAGCATGGTGTGTGTGTGAGACTAGCTTGGTTCAGCAGCCAATGCATCAAGTGGTAGAAGTGTCATGAGTGTTTTAGCAAGTTGTTGCCTTTTTGTACTTCATGAGAAAAGTCTTGTTACATGAACCATAACCATGGGCATTCTTGGTTCAAATCTGAATTTTATGACTTAGGGAATGTTTGCATACTGGTTTGGAATGAATTAGAGGTTGCAATTGGCCTTGGTCCATGATTTTGCAAAATTCTCATTTGAGGCATGCCTTGAAAATCAATGATTTTAGCCAACTTTGTCACACCATAACTTTTGATCCAAAAAGAGTTTGATCATGTTCTTGTACTTTTTGAAAAGGGAAAGATGAGATCTACAACTTTCATGACCAAAGTTTTTCCATTTGAAGCATTTTTGAATCAAGAATCAAGGCTTGAAAAATGACCTAAAATGATGCATTCTTGAAAAGTCAACTATGCCCAAAAAGTCAACATGTGCAAAAACCCTAAATTCTTGATTTCTATGAACTTCAACCTTCTTCCATGATCAAATAAAGATCATATACACTCAAAATGATGAAGATCACCCATTGGTTGGGTCATTGGGGGCCTCAGATGCCCTGATTTTGCACTGACTTGTCTGAAAAGTCAACCCTTGATCAGATGACTTCCCCATGGAATTTCTTCATGAAAATTGATATGCATACTCCCTATACCATATAGAGATCAATGGAAACAAGAATGACCAAAAAATTTGGGGTTATGGCCTCTGAAACCAAAACCCTAATTTTCAGTTAACTGTGCAGTTTAACCTGGCTCTGCATCCACTCAAACCCTAGTTCTTGTGATTCCTTTGCATTTTTGACTTTGTGGGGACATAATATGATGCTTGAACACACATGGATCCCTTTGGAGTGATTGATGGCCTTTGGAGTGGCTCAAGATGCCCTGAGATTGCTCAGATCACAAACCCTAGGTGCAGATGACTTAGAACCTATGCAGTGAATCAAAAGTGAGATATGAGATGATATGATTGTGCTTATGCATATGAGAATGATCACAAGCCATGGTGTGAATGGGTGAGGGCAAATTTGGGGTGTTTACAGCTGCCCCTATTCAGACATGAGTTAGCTGTGTTGGATGTAAGCGACGGCTTAACAGGCAAACAAGGTAACTTGTGGTTGAATACCAAAGACAGTCCAAAATTTGCACTCACAGAATGAAGAAGAAAAGGGATATAAATTGTACAGGAAAATAAAGTATATTGTAAAGTGTGGGCAACGGAGGACGACCGTCGAGCAGAGGACGACTGCTGGGTAAAGAGCAATGACGGGGACGGCCGACATGCTGGGAAAAGTGCGTAAAGCGATGACGGGGACGGCCGAGATGCTGGGGATAAAAAGTAAAGCCAAGACGGGGACGGCCGACTAGCTGGGGAAAATAAAATCATGATGGGGACGGCCATCCAGATAAAGCTGTAAAATTTTCTGGGGGTTGATGAAACATGACGGGGACGGCCGTCAAGTTCACAAAGGTAAAGCAACCAACGATGGGGACGGCCATCGGGCTAAATAATAAATGAAATAAACAGATGATGGGGTATGGCCATCAAAGGTGAAGGACGATCACCTAGCAGGGGACGGCTGCTCTGTTGGGGATAAAAGAAATATGATGGGGACGGCCATCAAAGGTGGAGGACGACCACCTGGCAGGGTACGGCTGCCGAAAATATCGCGACATAGGACGAATGCCGGATAGAAAATGTCAACGATGGGGACGGCCATTGGACGAGCATGATGGAGGACGACCATCAAGAAGTGGAGGACGACCACTCAGCAGGGGACGGCTGCTCTCGAGGTTTCTCATGACACAGGACGAGTGCCAGATAACCAAAAATCAACAATGGGGACGGCCATTGGATAAAGATGACGAAGGATGATCATCAAAGGGTGGAGGACGACCACCTAGCAGGGGACGGCTGCTAAAATCAACGATGGGAACGGCCATCGGATGAGCATGATGGAGGACGACCATCAAGAAGTGGAGGACGACCACTTAGCAGGGTACGGCTGCTCTCAGGGTTATCATAACACAGGACGAGTGTTAGATAAAAAGAAAATTTGCTTTGTTGGCGATCTACTGGGGATGTAGTAAACACGGACGAGCGCTTACATCCAAGAAACAAAAGGTATAAGTGTTTGGTATTGTGTATAAATTAAAGATGCGGACGAGCATCCTTAAGACTATGATACGGACGAGTATCATGTAGAAACAAACTAACACATGTTCAGAGATGATGATACGGACGAGTACCAACTGGTTAACAAAGAACACGGACGAGTGTTGCATCTGAAAGGACTCTTCTGGGGAATAGTAGACACAGGCGAGTATCTATATTCAAGAAGACACAAATGTTTGACACGGTGTGTGGACTAAAGATGCGGACGAGCATCCTTAAGACTATGATACGGACGAGTATCATGTAGAAACAAACACTAGACGCAATGTTCTGAGATGATGGTACGGACGAGTACCAACTGGTTAACAAAGAACAAGGACTACTGTCGAATCTGAAAGAATCCTTCTGGGGAATAGTAGACACAGACGAGTATCTATATTCAAGGAGACATAAGTGTTTGACACGGTGTATGGATTAAAGATGCGGGCGAGCATCCTTAAGACCATGATACGGACGAGTATCATGTAGAAACAAACACTAGACGCAATGTTCTGAGATGATGGTACGGACGAGTACCAACTGGTTAACAAAGAACAAGGACTACTGTCGAATCTGTGGGGATATATAGATGGTGTACATAAGATACGGACGAGTATCTGTATAAGTGTACCAATGAGTAGTGAGTATTGATAAGTGTTTAACTGCTGGGGAGAGTGACACGGACGAGTGTCAAAAGGAGAAGAGTATAATAATATCAACAAGTATATGGGTTGTAGAAGTGTAAGCGACTGCGCTGGGGATATGACACGGACGGGTGTCAAGAAAGTGTATATATAAGTATATGTGAGTGCAAGGAGGATGTCTTTGGCTTTCTGCTGGTGTTTCGACACGGACGGGTGTCAGGTAGTATCTTGTAATACGGGTGATCTGTTTGTACAGGGCATTCAGGCAACTGTTTGGGGAAGTGATGACACGGACGGGTGTCAAAAGGAAATATATACTGATGTTTGTGATTTGTGAGGCAACTGCTTTTGCGGGGACCCTGGTGGGGAATTTTTGTATAATGATGATGAACGGTTTATTATTCACAAGTGTTCGATTCACATCATGACTTATGATTATGCTATGCGTTTGATTTTTGCCGTAATGCTCCGTTTTAGACGGAATGCTACGCTCTGGGGGGATAATATGATGCGAATGCTATGATTATGCAAAGAGGTACAGATCCGGGATTCGGATCCCGTTGCTGCAAAGATCTCTGGATGATCTGCTTGAAATGGACCTCCCAGCTGGGGATGAGATCAGTGATAGATCTAATAAGATGCATCTGCTTGGGGATATAGGTCACTGATTGACATATCCTTATAATATAGGACCCAGCTGGGGTTTGTAGAAGCCCTTTGTACTCTGTTGTGACTTCTTCGTGCGTTGCTCTTCTGGATAGAGGCTGAGGATTCTGTGGGGAGATGATCCCCTGATTCCTGCATCTTGCTGAGGAAGAATGGTTGATACTACAGCTGGGGAGAGTTGTTGGTAACTCAGCTGGGAGAGTAATGAGAGGCAACTCAGCTGGGGATAGAGCATTTCGGATGCTGAGATTATTGTTGATTTGCCAGCTTGCTGGGATGTATCTTGCATGCCCCAAGTTGCGCTCTGGATACCTGCAATCCTGCAAAGATAAGGAAACGCACAAAAGGCCCCGAGGTATCCTTTGCTGGATTCCGTCATAGGAGTTAAGTACTTTCGAGAGTAAGTATATTCCATGTAGGCATGTGTTTTTATTTTTAGAGAAAGGCATCTGTACTTATGCAATTGTATTTTTAGAGATATCAGACAATTCTTTGCCAAACATAAATGTAAAAACGAAACAGGACTGAAAATCTGATTTTATTAATTCATGTGCCCTGAATTGGCAAGATACAGTCAAAGAAACATATCTCCTGAAATGAGGAGATTGTTACAAATTGAGAAACAAAGTGCTGGCGATGTTTGACGATGCTTTCAAGGAGCTTCCTCTGCTGCTATGATTCGTATGACAATGACTTTCTTCTCGTCTTGATTTCTGGAGAGAGTTGATTCTGATTGAAGCTTGATCCTTTGGAGCTTACCAAATTGTAGATAATACAGACGAATTCAGAATGCAGTTGTTCGCTTATTCCCTTATTTTGCATGGATCGCCCTTTCGGGTTTTCAATCCATCGGGATACCCATTTTTGCCTGAGTTGTCCAATGCGGCTTTTCAACTCAGCGGGTTTACATTTTTTGTTTATTTCCCTTATTTTTGCCCGAGTCTTTTATTCTGTTTTTGACTCGCCGGGATGCCCTATTTTTGCCTGGACTTACATTCTGTTTTTATGTCCAGCGGGTCATTTTATGCGAAGTATTTTTTAACTTCATCTGAATTCACAGGGGATGGGAAATCTTCACCATCCATGGTGCTGAGCATCAGTGCTCCACCAGAGAAAACTTTCTTTACAATGAATGGTCCTTCATAATTTGGAGTCCATTTGCCCCTGTAGTCTGTATGAGGAGGGAGGATTCTTTTCAACACAAGATCTCCCACTTGGTACTCTCGGTGCCTGACCTTCTGATCGAAGGCCTTCTTCATTCTCTTCTGATATAACTGCCCGTGGCAGATTGCAGCCAATCTCTTTTCTTCAATCAGACTCAGTTGCTCGTATCGGGCCCGAACCCATTCTGCTTCACTCAGTTTAACATCCATCAATACCCGTAGGGAGGGTAATTCAACTTCAACAGGTAGGACTGCTTCCATACCATACACAAGTTGATACGGCGTTGCCCCAGTGGATGTCCTGATCGACGTGCGGTACCCATGCAAGGCAAACGGTAACATTTCATGCCAGTCTTTGTAAGTGACTACCATCTTCTGCACAATCTTCTTGATATTCTTATTTGCTGCCTCAACAGCGCCATTCATCTTTGGCCTGTAAGGAGAAGAATTGTGATGTTGGATCTTGAAGTCCCGGCACAGCTCTGCCATCATTTTGTTGTTCAAGTTGGAGCCATTATCAGTAATGATTCGCTCGGGAACTCCATACCGACAGATGATATCTCTTTTCAGAAATCTGGCTACCACTTGTCTTGTAACATTTGCATATGAGGCTGCTTCGACCCACTTGGTGAAATAGTCAATGGCGACCAGGATGAATCTGTGGCCGTTTGAAGCAGTTGGCTCAATCTTGCCGATCATATCAATGCCCCACATGGCAAAGGGCCATGGTGAAGACATGATGTTCAAAGGGTTGGGAGGCACATGCACCTTATCTGCGTAGATCTGGCATTTATGACATTTTCTGGCGTAAGCACAACAGTCTGCATCCATTGTGATCCAGTAATAACCTGATCTTAACAACTTTTTATCCATGGCATGCCCTCCGGCATGGGTACCAAAAGATCCTTCGTGCACTTCATGCATCAACAAATCTGCTTCCATCTTGTCAACACATCTGAGGAGTACCATGTCAAAGTTCCTTTTGTATAAGGACCCATCAGTGTTCAGAAAGAAACTACCAGCAAGCCTTCTCAAAGTCTTCTTATCATTGGAAGATGCCCCAGGTGGGTATGTTTGATCCTCCAAGAAGCACTTAATGTCATGGAACCAAGGCTTATCGTCCTTTACAACATCTGCTGCAAATACATATGCTGGTCTATCAAGTCTAGACACTGAAATCTGAGGTATGAAGTTAGCAGCTTGAACTTTGATCATGGATGAAATGGTAGCAAGAGCATCTGCAAACTGATTCTCGTCCCGAGGGATATACTCAAGCTTGACTGTTGTAAAGAAAGTCAATAACCTCCTTGTATAATCCCTGTAAGGTATCAGATGATCCTGGTGGGTGTACCATTTTCCGTTGGTTTGATTGACTACCAAAGCTGAATCTCCGAATACAGTCAAAGTCTTGATCCTGAGGTCAATGGCTTCCTCAAGACCCATAATGCAAGCTTCGTATTCAGCTTCGTTGTTTGTGCAGTTGAAAGTGAGTTTTGCCGAGAAAGGCATGTGAACTCCTTTTGGTGTTATGAGTACTGCACCAACACCACGACCATTCATGTTAACAGCCCCGTCAAACATCATAGTCCACTCTTCTTCTGGGTCAGGCCCTTCAGTGTGAATGGGCTCTTCATGATCTTTTGCTTTAATGAACATGATGTCTTCATCAGGGAAATCAAACCTCATAGGCTGGTAGTCATCAATGGGTTGCTCAGCAAGATATTCAGATAGTACACTGCCCTTGATGGCTTTTTGAGATGTGTACTGTATGTCGTATTCTGTGAGAATCATCTGCCATCTTGCAACCCGTCCGGTAAGAGCTGGCTTCTCGAAAATGTACTTAACTGGATCCATCTTTGAGATTAACAAAGTAGTGTGGGTCAACATATACTGTCTCAGTCGGCGAGCAGCCCTCGCTAAAGCACAGCAAGTTTTCTCGAGCAGTGAATAACGTTGTTCACAGTCGGTAAACTTTTTGCTTAGGTAGTATATTGCATACTCTTTTCGACCAGACTCGTCATGCTGGCCCAGCACACACCCCATTGACTCTTCTAATACTGTCAAGTACATGATCAGAGGTCTTCCTTCAACTGGAGGCATGAGGATTGGAGGTTCTTGTAGATATTCCTTGATCTTGTCAAAAGCCTTCTGGCAATCTTCGTTCCACCTGACCGTTTGTTCCTTTCTTAACAGCTTGAACAAGGGTTCACAGGTTGCTGTAAGGTGAGATATGAACCGTGAAATGTAGTTCAATCGACCTAAGAACCCTCGAACTTCTTTCTCAGTTTTTGGTGCAGGCATCTCTTGAATAGCTTTGACTTTATCAGGGTCCACTTCAATCCCTTTCTCGCTTACAATAAAGCCCAGCAGCTTACCGGATCGCACCCCAAATGTGCATTTGTTGGGGTTCAACTTCAGTTGGTATTTCCTCAGACGCTTGAACAACTTCAGTAGATTCACCAGGTGATCTTCCTCTGTAAGGGACTTGGCGATCATATCATCCACATAACACTTGATTTCCTTATGGATCATATCGTGGAATAATGTCACCATAGCCCGTTGATATGTTGCACCAGCATTCTTCAGTCCGAATGGCATCACTTTGTAACAGAACGTGCCCCAAGGTGTAATGAATGTTGTCTTCTCCATGTCTTCAGGTGACATCTTGATCTGATTATATCCTAAAAATCCGTCCATGAAGGAGAACACCGAGAACTGAGCCGTGTTATCCACCAATACATCAATGTGAGGTAATGGGAAGTCATCCTTCGGGCTAGCTCTGTTCAGATCCCGATAATCAACACACATCCATACTTTTCCGTCTTTCTTAGGCACAGGTACTATGTTAGCAACCCACGGCGGATAGCTAGTCACAGCAAGGAACCCGGCGTCCCACTGTTTTTGTACCTCTTCCTTGATTTTCATAGCCATGTCTGGGCGGGTTCGGCGCAACTTCTGTTTGACTGGTGGGCATTCTTCCCTCAAAGGCAGCTTGTGCACAACTATATCGGTATCCAACCCTGGCATGTCTTGATACGACCAAGCAAATACATCAACATACTCTTGAAGCAGATCTATCAGTTGTCTCTTCACTGAGTCTTGCAGGCAGGCCCCGATTTTAACCTCTTTCACGTCTTCATCGGTACCAAGATTAATCACTTCAATCTCCTCCTGGTGAGGAGTAATAACCTTTTCCTCCTGTCTCAACAACCTGGCTAGCTCTTCAGGAAGCTCATATTCTTCTTCAACCCCTTCATCGGCTGGATTGATTGGATTGTCAAAGTCATACGATGTCATAGCCGTGCTGTTGTTGGTGCTGTCAGGAAGGCACTTTCTGCAAGGGTTAAGTTTGTTCATTTTAGTGATTGATTTTAATCTTGCTTTAGAAAAAAGTGAAATGAAGTTATCATTTTGAAAACACCGCCATTTATTTTTGTACAAAAAGAAAAATGGAAAAACAGTGAGCAGAAAAGAAAAAGACTTGTTTGCAAAAAGATGTCTGATATTTCATTAATTTAATCTTGTTTGCACAAAAGTACAGATGGCCCTGATTACAAAATGGCCCTGATTAATATAAAAATACAGGAAATAATAATTACTCTGCATGAGTAACCCTTATAATTTCCTGGGAAGACCAGTTCGAGACACTGCTCCCCGGAATCTTTGAACGAATCCAATTCTCCAGATTGCGCTCCTCTTCCAGCTCGTCTTCCAGACAGTTGATAGCATCGGGGGTAAGCATCCCCCCACTGACAAAACCAGGTTTCTCAGCAGCCTTTGCTTGATGTTGAGTTGGTCTGTAACCCAACCCAAACTTGTCCTTCTTTTCCTCCACAGCTAAGACCTTGCCCCAGCCTAGGGCAGTTCCTTCCTCAACAACCTTCCGGGCTTGTTGATAAGACGACATGGAGATACCAGATATAGCAGATGCTTCATTGACATTCAAGGCTTCAAAACCTTGGCTCATTGTTTCATGGATCTCTCCATCCATCTCAATGTATTTATAAGTAGCCAGATGGCTAACAAATATATCCTCCTCCCCACAGATTGTGACAACTTGGCCTTCCCACTCAAATTTTAACTTTTGGTGAAGGGTAGACGTTATTGCGCCGGCGGCGTGAATCCAGGGTCTACCCAACAAACAGCTGTAGGCGGGCTGAATGTCCATCACATAAAAGATAGTTTTAAAAGTCTGTGGGCCAATTGTCACGGGCAGCTCAATCTCTCCCAGAACCGATCTCTTCGAACCATCAAAGGCTCTTACCACCAGGTTGCTGGGTCTCAATGCCAATCCATCATATTCTAACTTCACCAGAGCCTTCTTTGGTAAGACATTCAGGGATGAACCTGTGTCTACCAGCACATGAGAAAGGACATCTCCTTTGCATTCCATGGCTATGTGCAAGGCTTTGTTGTGGTTACGGCCATCCGCTGTCAAGTCAGTGTTGGTGAACCCTAGCCCGTTGCTAGCAGTAACATTTCCAACCACGGTTTCCAACTGGTTGACAGTAATCTCTTCAGGCACGTAAGCCGCGTGCAAGACTTTAAGTAGTGCATTCCGATGGGCTTCGGAGCACATAAGCAGTGAGAGGATAGAGATTTTGGATGGCGTCTGGTGAAGCTGATCCACAATTTTATAATCACTCTTTTTGATGATTCTCATAAACTCATCAACTTCCTGATCGAATGGAGTCTTCAAGGCTTCTTTGGCAGCTTGATCTTCCTGCACCGGGCTCTTTCCCTTTGCCTTGGCAGCAGCTTCTGCTTCGGCAGTAGGTCTTTGAATTGGTGGAGCAAAGAGACGTCCGCTTCGAGTGAAGCCTCCGCCTCCCCCCACATTATCTACTTGTGGTGCAGGTGTTGATGTTTCCAGAGTGATTCTTTTTCCTTCGCAATACAAGTCAGAGCCATAGTGCCAAGGGATGGCCCTATTGCTTTCATATGGTACTGGTCCAGGCACAGTGACAGTGACTGGACTGATTGCTGCTGCTGAAGGGACTGTAATTATTTGTGGATCATAAAAGATTGTAACTGGTGCTCTGGTGGGAGCAGCACCTTCTGAATGGTAGGCGGAGTTATTTTCAGGATCGTAGAATATGGTAACAGTAGAGACATCTTCATGATTGATTGCTGATGTTGTAGGAGGTATTGTTGGAAGGACTGATGTTGTTGTTGCTGGAGATTCGAAATGGAATGAAGCTGAAGTTGTAGCAGGAGAAACTGTTGAAAACTGATCATTGGAGAGGACAGATGAAGTACTTGTTGATGTTGCTGATGAATTGTCGGGAACAATAGTTGCTGCAGTTGTAGGAGGTTCTGGAACCGTTGCTGATGAAGTTGTCGGATTTGTCGGAAATGATGTAGTGATCTGGAGCAGGCCACTCTGAATAAGGCTGTCAATGCCATTCCTCAGGTCCTCACACCCATTCCATGAGATATTGCAGTAGGCACACCCTAGTTCACACCCCGGAAATATTTGGCTTTCACGGAGTTGAGCTTTGATTTCCACCAATGGTGTCCGGATCTGGTCCACACTGGTTATTAAATAAGACGGTCTGTCTTCTTCAATAGCGTTAATTCGGGGACCACCATGGTTTGGCATAGGGTTTTTATTGACATTGGGCGGTGGTGCAAAATTCAGAGCCTTGGAGTCTACCAAGTCTTGTACCTTCATATGCAGAGCCCTGCATTTTTCTGTACTGTGACCAGGTGCGTTTGAATGAAAAGCACACCTAGCATTGGAGTCATAGTTCCTTGGTAGACTGTTGGGATCCGGAGGTGCCAATGTTCTTAGCTCAACTAGGTTGAGTTTCAGAAGTTGTGGCAATAAGGCAGCGTACGGCATTGGGATCGGGTCGATCACTCTGTTAGCTTGAGACGGCCTTTGTTGGAATGGCCTTTGTGGATTGCTGTTGTTGGTGTTATTGTTGTTGAAGTTTCTTGGAGGATACTGATTCTGATGATACTGAGGTTGTTGTTGGAAGTTTTGTTGAGGAGGTTGATAGACTGGCTGAGGATGAGCTGGAGCAGGGATAGTGACTGCTGCTATTGACCTCTGAACATATTGGGGCCTACCCCTGTTGGTGTGAATGGCATTGGTCTCGCCAGTTCTTCTCGGGCCTGCGAAAGGCTTTCTTGTACTACTGGACGAGCTGGCACCATTATCGGAAATCTTACCCATTTTTAACAGGCTTTCAATTCTCTCCCCAGCTATGACAACGTCTGCGAAGCTAGTGGAAGAGAAAGCAGCCAACCTGTCAATATACGTTCCCTGCAGGGTGTTCATGAACATATCTGCCATTTCCCTTTCAGACATAGGGGGTTGAACGGCAGCAGCCAATTGCCTCCATCTCTGGGCATATTCTCGGAAACCTTCCCTTGACGACTGTGACATTCCCATCAGGAGGGTCCTGTTGGGTGCCATATCTAAGTTGTATTGATACTGTCTGATGAAGGCCTCTGCCAGGTCCTTCCAGCATCTCACAGTTGCCCTTGTCAAATGGGAATACCATTCCCTTGATACTCCAGTCAAGCTGTCTTCAAAGTAAAACATCCAGAGCTTCTCATCCATTGTATAGGCCTTCAGCCTTCCCAGAAATGATTGCAGATGATTCCGGGGGCATGAAGTCCCATTATACTTTTCAAAACAAGGAGGCTTGAACTTATGGGGGATCCTGACCCCGTCTACCAAACCCATATCCATGACGTCGAAGCCCAAAGAATTTTGAGACTCCAGTGATCTCAACTTCTCAGCTATTTCATCCAATCGTCTATCATAAGTTTCCTCTCCAGCACCCATTACTGTGAATTGGTCCTCCTGAGGATCTTCTTGAAGTACCCTGGCTGCGGTGGCTGTTCCTTGAATGTTTGCAGGAATGTTGACCTCAGGATGTAGATGTGGGCCAAACACAGGGGGGTTAACATGTGGTTGCACCCTTTCATTGTTACTTGTGCCGGCAGTCCCCACATGGGGCTCCTCTTGATTCCTCCCTTCTACCAAAGCCCTGAGCCTCTCCTGGCTTTGAGCTAAGTTGTTCATCACTTCCATGAACTGTGTTATCTGAGTTCTAATCTCCAACCTTTCGTTGGCCATCTGGTTTCTGACCTCCGTAAGGTCTTGCTGCATCTGGTCCATCTGGATGCCCGGAAGGTTGTTTCTAGTTGGGTACCTGTGTGGCCTGTTGAGGGGAAATACCCGGCGACGAGCAATAATTCCTGAATATCACAACAGAGGTTAGTAACAATAAAACAAAAACCTACAAAACAAACAAAAGGGTTAGTATGCAATGCAGTATGCTTATTTGTTCTCAAGGTATCCGGTTTGGCCTTCAGTTTTGACCCTTCCAGACCCTTGAAGATGATGTTGTTGAAGTTGCTTTTGAAGTAAACTCGGACGGAACAAAATAACACAAATATATTACAGAAGGTGAAATAATACAACTTGTTCGATTTACAACACAAGCCCTTAAAGGGGTCAAAATACATCACAAAAAAAGGTAAAAGTACATGGAATAGGAACAACAACAAGCAAATGATCAGACTCCAAGGCCAAACTCATCCTCACGAACTTCCTTGAGAAGTGCTTCGGTCACAGGATCAGCCGGACGCTCCGTAAGACCCCGGATAAGGAGGTTCCGGGTAGCAACAGCTGCAGTCAACTTCTTGTTCTGACTTTGGTCTTTAGACCTCTTCACTCCAGCTTTGATTTTTAGCTCTGATATCTCCCTTTGGGCTGCTGCCAGGGCCTCTTCCATCTGCTCCATCTTGTCTTGAACTCTCTTGTCTTCTAGAGTGCGGGCCTCAGTGATCCGGACCCACCTGGCCTGACTCTCCTTTAGATACAAGTCTGTCCTTGCTCTTTGGAACTGGGCTTCTTTGCAAGCATTCTTCAGAATTTGTTCACCAGCTTTAGACTTTTTGATATAATCTCCAGACTTCTCAATCTTAGTCAAGTGTTCCACCCTCAACTTCTCCAACCTCTCAATCTCCAGTCTTCCATCCTTTCTCTCATAGAGGGTCTTCTGCAAGGCTTGGGTTAACTTCTCATTTCTTTCCTTCAAGCTCTCAAACTCCTCCAAACTGATAGTGGCAGGGGGTGGTGCTGAAGATGACTCAGGCATGTCTTCTATGGTAAAGGGCATTCCAGAGAATTGGGCCCTGGCATGGGACCACTCATAATATTGTGCTGATGCCACATTATTGCACTTCCCCAGAATGGTGATTCCCTTGGTTTGAACATGATCCCAGGCCCAGGCAGCCCGTCTAACAGTTGCCAGACTAATCTTGTTCTCACAGTAGAGGGTCTCAACAAAGTCCTGTATCCTAGGAGTATGGACCAGTGCATAGCCCAATTGCCTCTTGAACAGCAGAGGGTTGTAATTGATACTTCCCTTAACTCCTATTAAAGGCACATTGGGAAAGTGCCCACAGCTTGTGATGATATCTCTGCCCTTGGTGCTTTGAGTACACCATCTGATATCTGCTGAAGTTAGAACAGTGAGTCTCTTAGCCCAGTTGCTTTGCTGATGAGGATTTAGAAATGCATCTGTCCTGGGTAGATGCCTGAGAAGCCAAGCATGGAATAATGGAGCACAACATCTCACCAGCCTTCCCCTCTGCTTCTCATTCCTCTGATGCACTGAGTAGTAGAGGTCCCCTAATAGGGTTGGCACTGGGTTCTTCAGGATGAACAGATGGATTGCATTCTTGCTAATGAATCGAGGCTCATCTGCAAACAACACAATTCCATATACACTTAAGGCCAACAAAGCACAAACAGCTTTCCACTCCCCCAGGGAAGCCTTCAGACTAGCTTGAGAAATTAAGAAGTCCAGATGAAAGCCAGGGATCCCAGCTTTAGAGGTCATATGCTGCTCAATTAGGACAGGCTCCAGATGCAAAGCCTTTGCTACCTCTCCATTGCTTGGGAAAGCCATCTCAGGATTGAAAGGGATTTCTCTCCTGATAGGTAGACCAACCAAAGATGAGTATTCTTCTAACAAAGGGCCCAACTGAAAGTCTTGAAAGGTGAAACATCTCAATGGGGGGTCATAAAACTGAATACAGGTATGGATCAGGCTTCTCTGTGAAGGGTCCAGATCCATAACCATGACAAGTATATCCCCATAATGCTCCCTGAACAAAGGTATGTGATCTGGAGTGATTAGGGTTTGGATCCTCCTGATGTCTGATAGGTCTGGCTGGAAGAAGTGATAGGTGATGTTGCTTTTCTTTGGAGCCATGATGACAAGTGTTGATGAAGATACTGAAGAGAAGGGCCACTGATTGGCTGGTGCAAATGACTGAAGTATATGGCTGACAACTGAAGCAAGTGCTGATGGAAACAGGTCAATGCTGAAGATGGGGTCAAAACCAAAACCAGATGAAAATGGATACCCTGAAACACAAATAAGCAAATGTTAATATGATGCAATGGTTATGTATGCAAATGATATGCAAAGGGTTTGTGACTGAGCTGGATCTGATCAAAATGCCCTGATATAAGTCCATGTGTGTTCAAGAATTCCAGATGGAGGTCTATAAATCCAGTAACCAAGGTGGGGGGCTCAAATAAAGAGCCACATGTCCAGGGTTTTAGAATCACAAGAACTGTCCAACATGGAGTATTCTTAACAAAAGTAACTGGGTATTCTGAGGTCAAGGTACTGTCGCTCCCGGGATTTTCATCCTAGTACAAACGCGAAAGTGGCGCGGAAAGGTTAGAGTCGCCAGCCAGACATTTTCATCCCAAAGGAATGGGAAAGGTAATGTTGCACAAACCTGAGGAAAAAGGAAAGGACAAGGCCTTGCGAACCAAAGATCTGGGTTCGGGAGTCGGTTACGACCTGGGAAGGTATTAGCACCCCAGATCGTCCGTCGTACCCGACGGGATCCACGCTTGCTTGCTTGTTTCAAAGGGTGAGAAATAAAGAATGCTGCTGAATAAAACTGCTACTGGAACTGGAATGAGAAATGAGAAAGGAACTGGAAAAAGAGAATGGAAAAAAGGGGAAATGTAGGGAAAATAAAGAATGTGCTCGAACGGGCCCTACCCCGCTGCCTACGTACCTCATCGGGATAATGAGGATCAGAGTCGACGTAGTTCGCCTAACCTAGGCGGGAACTGATTTGTTTGTGTCTTTTACAGCTGGAACTGCGTATGTCTATGCTCAGGTGTTGCAGGCTCGTCTGGTACGAGTGCGTTAACCGTCTTGCATGCGAGACAAGTAGTCGCGAGTTCACGTTATGAGTGAATGAGATGAGAAGAGAAGTTCCCGCAGGATTAGTCGTTTATTATTTGTTTTTGGCTTTTAAAAGAAGTGTTTTTGAATTTGTTTGTGAACTGTCTTGTACTAAGACCTATCCATCGCGGGAAGTATTTACACCTCGCCCCGAAACAGGACGCGTATAAACACTCCGCGACAAAGTCTCGTGTCGTACAAGATTGTTCGGTTTTTTTATTAAGTATTTTATTGCTTTTCTTTTGAGATGAGAAAGAGAATGACTCAAGTTGGAAAAGGAAAAAATCTAATGGGAAACTAAGACTCAATCCTAAGTTAATTGATTTACAAAGTGATCCTAGTGGTTAGTGAGGTTTTCTATTCCTAATGAGAACTTAAAACTACTAGAATTCAACTTACTTCTTAATGAAGTTAAGTTGATTCTAAGAATAATGGGGAAGCCTATACAAGTTATAAGATCAAAATAAAGCAAAACAAATAGAATAACATATGAGAATTAATATTCTAAAAATGCCTTAAAGACATGAATAATAAATAGTCTTATTTATTTATTCTATTTTTATGGAAATTGATTTTATACTAAGTATTAAATCTAAGTCAAACTTAATGTTCATCCTAAAACAAATTAAACTAAACCTAAGTCTAATGCTAAATCCTATGACTAAAATTAATCTAGACTATTGTTATTTTTTATTGAACTACATTCTTTCAATGGCCTAATCTAATAGAAATTATGTTTAATTAGGCTTAAAACTAATATCCTAAAAAATACTAAAACTCCTAAAAAAAAAATTATAAAAATCAAATTGTAAGGTCTTAATATTATCTAAAATATTATATTAAGAGGGGTCCTATAAATACTTATTTTTCTTATGCCTAAAAAATATTTTATTTCAACTAGGAATTAACTATTATTTCTAAAAGATTTTATTACCAAAACCTAAGATAAAAAATTCCTAAAAATTCCATAAAAAATATTCTAAGAGCTATTAGGGGCCTTTTAACTATAGAAAAAAGAATGGCTAAAAAATGTTAATGTAAGTTATTTAAATAAACTAAACAAAATTCTGCATAATTAAGGAAACATTCAATAAAGCTAAATACAAGAATAATTCAAAATTAATTCAAAAATAAATAAATTTCAGGAAATAAAAATATCATAAATTCCTAAATTGATTTATTAATCTACTCTAATTTTTTGGGAATTTTCTAATGCTTTTTCCTATTTTTTGGATTTATTTTCTAAACTATATTAACTAAGAAAATAAAATCATAAGTAAATAATACAGGGGGTTCATTAGCAATTATTTTAGTTATTTTTATTATGCTGGGCCTATAAGAAGGGTGCAAATAGCAGCTTCTCAATTATTTTATGTATGGGGCCTAAAAGTGGGGTGTGGGTATCACTATTATTATTTTTCCTTGACTTAAAACTTAAATTAAAATTTGATTACTTTAATATCCTAATTTAAACAAAACCTTAAATTAAACCTAAATTAATATTTTTTAAAAGATTAAGCTAAAAATAATAATTAATCCTATTATGCTATTTTTTCCCAAAATCTTGATTAAACTCAACTTAGTATAATATTTCCTAACAATATTAATTTAAAAAGAACTAAACTTAAACCTATATCAATTTAACATTCTAATTTTAACCTATCAAAATATTATCCTAAAAACTTAATTTAGAATTAAACTTATGAAAATATTTTTTCTAAATGAAACTTAATAAAAATCTAAATCTTAAATTAAGCTATTTTTATAATCTTTCCTAAAAGAACTTAAATTAAACTATTATAATTTTTTTTCTAAAAAGCTTAAGTTAAACTATTATATTTTCTTAATTCTAAAAAAAAAATAACTTGAGTTAACTATTATATTCTTAATTCTAAAAAAAAAAATAACTTGAGTTACTATTATATTCTTAATTCTAAAAAAAAAATAACTTGAGTTACTATTATATTCTTAATTCTAAAAAAAAGCTTAAATTAAAGTATTATAATCTTTTTCTAAAAAAAGCTTAAATTAAAGTATTATAATCTTTTTCTAAAAAAAAGCTTAAGTTAAAGTATTATATTCTTAATATTTTTAAATTAAAGTAAAACAGAAACAAATTATTATAATGTTCTTAATCTAAAACAGAATTAATTAATAATCTAAAAAGGAAAATGAATTACCTAACAATCTAAAAAAGGGAATTAAATTAAATTACAGCTTTACTGAAAAGCAATTAAATTAAATTACAGCTTTACTGAAAAGCAATTAAATTAAATTACAGCTTTTATTTTAATTCATTTTCACAAATTCATACAAGTAAAAACCTAATGTCAAAACCTAAATCCTTCCTCCTCTTCTCACGCCGCCGTCAAACCCTAACCCTCTTCTTCTTCCTTCCGCCATCGCCTTCAACCTTCGTCCTCTCTTCTTCCAAAACATCAAAGCAAAACCTAATTTGTCTCTAATCCCCAAATTCAATCAACCAAAACTAAAACCTAACCCTTCAAACAGGGCAACTCAAGAAAGTGGGAGAAGCGAACGAAACCGAGGCCGGATTTGAAGCTCGCGTACCTTAATTTGAACCGACGAGAAGGGTTGGAAGCTCGGTGAGGTGCATCGTTCCCTGTTGGCGTCTTCAAGCTCCAGTAGTCAGAGCTTTTGTATTCTAAACCGAAACGAGATAGCCGTGGCGAACTAACAGTTGCGATAATCTCTGATATTGCTCAACCAGCGTTACTCTTCACAGATCGGAAGTGATGAAAGGAGAAGGTTGCCGGGATTCGAAAGAGGAGTTGAATGCCGAGGCTGCGAATACTCAGAAGCTTACGATGTGAAGTCGCGGCCTTCGATAAACCAGGTATGCGCATATCCATTTCTTACTCCATTTTCTAATTGCCTCTTCTGTTGATAAACCGTGAATCTCATCATTGTTGCTTCAATTTTGGTGGTACGCAATTACGAGCTTCCGGTGTTTCTTGCAGGTTTAACTCGATGCAATGGTGCGGTGATGGAAAGCATGATGATGCTGAGACGAAAAAGAACACAGATAGAGTCTTAGAAAGAAGAAAGGAGAATCCAGATCAGGATCAGAGAATTCTGAATATGGAAGAGCTGGTGAAGATTGAGACTAGAGAGAAACCAAAGAAGCAAGTTGTGAAGATAAGGAAAATGAAGAATTTTTGATAAGAGGAGTCGAAGAAGAACGAATAGAGGTCAAGCCTCTGATTTATAAGAGATTTGGAGAAAATTCCAGAAACTTCAGGTAATACTCAGTTAAATAATTCGGTTACGGTTGTTAAGATTTAGTTATTTTCTGTTGTGAATTCTGTTTGGAACTGTTGATTTTCTGTTATGACTCAGCTGAAAGTTTGTTGTGATTCTGTTATGCGTCCATTCATGAGCTCATTTATTCTTTTCGGTTTTCTGTTAGGAAGTCCATAATTCGGTTGCTGATTTTCTGGTTTATAAGTAACTTGAAAATGATTCATGTGCAGGTTGCGTCTCCGAATATACACCATCATCAGCGGTTCAAACTTGGTTGATTAAATCTGGACCAAACAACGAGGGTGACAAGGGAAGATCCCAACAGCGGAGAGTACCGCTACGGATTAACTGAGCAACGTGTTGTCATGAACTTCGTTAAATTCCTCGGCTTCTATGACAGGGCTAACTGTACTGGATTCTACACAAGTTCCGCAATAGAAACTCATACTGTTATGAAGTTTGTTTGTTAGCTTTTTCTTTTATTTCTATTTTGCTGCTTCCAAATCAATAAAATCAAATGATAACAATGGCATCAACTGCATATCAACATCTAGTTTCCTACGGCATAAAATATGCTCCCAAATAGGATGCTTGATCATATCTCCTATCAAATTATGGAAGTTACCGAAGGACGGGCAGAAAGGCTTCAGTTGAGAATTAAACCAATCAAACCTGAAAAGATATAACTCCAAATCACTTTCCATTGCTTGTTCAATTGTCCAATTAGCTGCAAATATGAGCCTTTTGTTTGCCAATTCTGAATTGAATTCAAATTCACTTTCACAGTGTGACATTGTCCCAATTGAAGTCTTAGGAAACTGAATGTCATGCAACATCCTCATGTCCATCAAATATGGTCTGACATGACCATCGATAGTTTGAACCATCTCTCGAGTACCTTCTCTGAGAAACTTGGTATTCATGTGATGCATTTTGAGAACCCAGGAACTCCAGATACATGCAATTCTGTTTGACTGAAGCTTCTTTTGAGTAATATATATAATCTCTTAACCTTAATGTAACTGGCCATCCTCCTGGCAAGCCCAAATGACAGTCTGCCAAAGGATCATATCTAGACAAACCACTTACTGATAAATATTTTGATTTTGCAAAATTAATAATTTCTTCCCCTTTGACATAGAATGACGAGAGGTATGTATGCTCCCAACTCAACTGTAGACTCCAGATGGGGCGACATCCGTTCATGAGAAGCTGCCAAAATAGATGGACCCAATGTGAAAGTTCAAGATATGTAATGGGAACATTGAGCTTGGAACCTTCACTTTTAGCATACATGTGGGCTCTGGCCATTGAATCAATCAATTGAGCAACTGGGATACCCGATAAACTGAGAAATCTCTTTACATCCTTGGATTCAATATTCTCAGGACTTCCGCTTATATCATCCAAAGCCCAGCATGGCTCCATCATAAATATTTCAACTCCTCTGTTACGCATAGCTCTAGAAACCTCACCGTAGCGAGGATTAACTGTGAGAAACATGCGGAAATTTTGGTGTGGGTGGATAACCAAAGGATTTCCATCAACAATTCCACGCTCATTGACCGTGATTGATCCACTAGGCTCAACTAAAGAATTAATCTTATCAAGAACCGTGGGATTTGCATTCTCCAATACAATCCATTCCCCTCGCTCTATAGCCCTGATCAGTAATCCTGTAACCCATTCAAATTTTGTGGAAGCCAACCTTTTCTTATCATCTTCTTTGAGTTTTAAAATTGTATGCTTGATCAAATCCAGATCCCGGATTGAATAAGATAAGATAAGAGAATTATTTTCTATATACAACTTCAATTTTTCAATGATCTCGTCTAGCAAACTAAGAGAACAAATTATATTCCTCCAGTTTTCAAGATAACTTGAAGCAGAAGCTAAGTTCTCAAATCTAGAAGAAAAAACAATCAGTCTGCTATAAAAATTTGCTTCCTTAAAAGTTGCCTCATTTGAAACCTCCAGTTGCAAACTACAGAACTCGAAAGGCATCATATTGTCTAAAAGATCCCAGTAGTTCAAAAAATATCAACGGCGGATGAAAGATTTACTTCATTCGGTGCATTGCCTGTTAGGGCAGCAAGTGATATTAACAATTTTAGTTTTCCTTGAGCAAAATGGGTCAACCAAAATACATAACCATTGACACTTTACGCAAAGAGTTACAGCTTCCAAATTTGACAAATTTTAGGTTGCACCAGGAGATGATTGGTTGATGTAATATAAAATTGTGTAGTATTCCTCTTAATAGCAACATTATCCACAAATAAATGATCTGAATTGAGTTGAACCCGTGGATATGGATTTATAGATAGTGTTGCCTTAAATACCCTAATTAAACACATATTGGAATGGTTGAGGAATTGATCAACTTAAGACACCAAAACGGGCGAAGGTGGATTTATAACTCAGTTAGGAATATTAACAATGGAATTACACGGAAACCAGGCTTGTATGAGGTATAATTTAAAATGCTTAAAAAATTGGTTGTAGAATATGGAATTGAAAGAAAGAAGAGCGGACAACAAAACAGATTTTGGATGACATAGATTTAATGAATTTTGATGAATTCCGGTGTCGAAAATAGTAATGATATTTGAATCGGTGATGACATCGTTATAACTGTGCATTCTCCCTTACAAATCCTTTGACATGCTCCACTCTTAAGCCATTTGATGCCATAATAAATTCTTCATGATCCCGAATCGTTATTCAACAAACATACGAATTCAACCCTATATTCTAATATCCTTAACCCCCATTAGTGAAAATGCTCTTAAGATCAAACCATGAACAGGAATTCCAGTATCTCCTAGAGATATTCAATGAAGAAGAACACAACTTGAGACATTAAGAAGAGCCAATATTCTCATTCGAAGCCAATCTGACTGAACACCTCAATAATAAGTTAAATGCACCAGTGAATATTTTCCATAAGTTCAAACCATAATAGACACAGATAAGGCACGAAACCCTAATTTCCACGGGCCTTGATCACATGCCTTATGAATCCATGAAATGCGCCATTGTGACATTAATGAAATGATGAGAAATGCCAAAGAATACAAAATGATGAGCCCACAGAGGGAATAAATATGAGGGCAAATTTTGAGGTATTACAGCTGCCCCTATTCAATCATCTGCAGACCTGAACGAATAATTGCAACAGCTTTTAGACGTTCAAGGTATGGAGTGATTGAATACTCGAATAAAACCTGAAAATTTGCACATTGAGGGTAATGGAAATGCCATCTGCCCATTTATTTATTTATGTATTTTTGATTTCGATCTCTGAATAGGTAGCGAAAATAGAACCAGGCAGAAATATGCTGGGAAGAATGCCATCCTTGAATGACAACTCACAAGATCCTCGGATCTAATACGAAACCATCCTCGAATGGAGACATAAAGGTATACCGGCCGCAGACGGTAACCGAACACAAATAAAATAGGACAAGAAAATATGGCGAGATGGAACGGGACCATTGTACTTAAATGGAGACTCAGAAAGAATAGGATCGTTGTACTTAAACGAGAGCCCAAGCAAACAGGATCATTGTACTTAAATGATAACCTGAGACGCGACCGTTGTACTGAAACGGAGACGCGAAAGAATGAGACTGTTGTACTGAAACAAGACTCAAATACGAGACCATTGTACTTAAATGGAGACTCGAATGAAATGGGATCGTTGTACTTAAACGAGAGCCCAGGCAAACAGGATCATTGTACTTAAATGATAATCTGAGACGCGACCGTTGTACTGAAACGGAGACGCGAAAAGAAATGAGATTGTTGTACTGAAACAAGACTCAAATACGAGACCATTGTACTTAAATGGAGACTCGAATGAAATGGGATCGTTGTACTTAAACGAGAGCCCAAGCAAACAGGATCATTGTACTTAAATGATAACCTGAGACGCGACCGTTGTACTGAAACGGAGACGCGAAAAGAAATGAGATTGTTGTACTGAAACAAGACTCAAATACGAGACCATTGTACTTAAATGGAGACTCGAATGAAATGGGATCGTTGTACTTAAACGAGAGCCCAAGCAAACAGGATCATTGTACTTAAATGATAACCTGAGACGCGACCGTTGTACTGAAACGGAGACGCGAAAAGAAATGAGACTGTTGTACTGAAACAAGACTCAAATACGAGACCATTGTACTTAAATGGAGACTCGAATGAAATGGGATCGTTGTACTTAAACGAGAGCCCAAGATGCGACCGTTGTACTGAAACGGAGGCATGAGAACATGAGATTGTTGTACTGAAACAATACTCAATTGGGGATAACAACAAAACTTGGTAGAAGCATCCATCCTGGGAAATGAAGTTACATTCTGTGGAAAACATATCAATCTGATGGGAGATATAACAGGTCTCAAGTAATATACCTCAAAACTGGCCCATGCTGGCATGCATATGTTTGAATTTATGGCGTAATGCTCCATGGCGATGGAAATGCTACGCTTTGGAGGATGCAAATGTAAGGATGATTACTATATGCAAAAAGGGGTCTCCCGATGAGGAGACTGCAGGTATCCCAATAACTTGGCTAGGGAGAAAAGATGATCACTGCATTGATCTGGCTCATCCTGATGAGGAGGAAACAACTCTGCGGGGAAAGTTGTTAATAATTCACTGGCTCTGAACAGCCGCCATTGCCAAAAATAAATTGGACTTTGAGATTGGAGCGCCAAGACCCTGCTGGAGGTGGACCCTTCTCGAACTCTGATGGGGAAGTGATGACGTCCTGGGAACCAAAGGCGTGACACTGCTGAGGAAGCAACTGCTGGGGAGGCAAGACATCCCTTATGCTGTTAAGGATTGCCCCTGTATGAAGGGAACTTTATGCTTGGGGACTGCACCCACTCTCTGCCACCTTGCTGGGTGAAGTTTCAACTGACACATGGATGGGGATGATTGGAAACCCCCTGGGAGGCATTTGTTTCTGCTCAAACAAATGGGAATGCCCATCCTGGATAGTGATCTTTTAGCTCTGTTAGCAACACCAGTACCTGTACCTGCATGAACACAATCGATAGTACCTGCAACATAGAGAATTAGTTTGGGACCTGCTTGCCCCAGGCTCATAGCATGAATCATTGTCTAGGTATCTCAGCACCCTTTCAGAGTTGAATTAAATGTTTCTATTCTCCTGCACGAGTTAGAAAAGCATTCAAATGTTCATAACACAATGCAAGTTACCATTTGATAGACATTTTCACAAACAATCAATGCCAGATGAAAAAGTAAAAACAAAAAGCTAAAATGGTCAATTGACTGAAGTTGAATTTTTATTGATTTTGAAAGGTGGCCCTGAATAGGCAATACAAAGGAAGCGGTTCCCTGGAATGAGGGAACAACTAAAAGAAAAACAAACTACCCTATTGGCAATGTGAAAAATGAATCTCATCAAGTATCAACCCGGTTATGACTCGTATATCTTCAAGACGCCCCGCTCTTCTGCCTCTTGAGAAAAAGTAAGTGAACTGATCTTCAACCTTTAGGATGGCCTCAACTGCAAGTAGGTCATGGATCTCGCAGATCGCAGTCGTTCGTGTTAATCCCTCTTTTGCGTGGATCGCCCTTTCGGGTTTTCAATCCACCGGGATACCCTTTTTTGCCTGAGTTGTCCGATGTGGCTTTTCAACTCAGCGGGTGTACATTTTTTTCAAAATTTCCCTAACTTTTGCCCGAGCCTTTTATTCTGTTTTTGGCTCGCCGGGATGCCCATTTTTGCCTGGATCTTTATTCTGTTTTTATCCAGCGGGTCCTTTTTACACGAAGTATTTTCTTACTGCATCTGCGTTGACAGGGGATGGAAAGTCCTCTCCGTCCATGGTTGTCAGCATTAAGGCTCCGCCTGAGAAAACCTTTTTAACCACGAACGGTCCTTCATAGTTAGGTGTCCACTTGCCCCTGTGATCGTTGAGAGGAGGAAGAATCCTTTTCAGCACTAAATCTCCTGGCGTGTACCTCTGTGGTCGCACCTTCTTGTCAAAAGCTTGCTTCATTCGTCGCTGATACAACTGTCCATGGCATACAGCTGCTAGACGCTTCTCTTCAATGAGGCTCAATTGATTATATCTGGATCGGAGCCATTCAGCTTCATCTAACTTGATATCCATCATTAACCTCAAGGAAGGGATTTCCACTTCGATCGGTAGAACTGCCTCCATACCATACACCAATGAGAATGGAGTTGCCCCAGTTGAAGTGCGTACTGATGTTCTATACCCATGCAACGCAAATGGTAACATCTCGTGCCAGTCTTTGTACGTCACAACCATCTTCTGAACAATCTTCTTGATGTTTTTATTAGCCGCCTCAACAGCGCCATTCATCTTCGGACGATATGGAGAAGAGTTGTGGTGTTCTATTTTAAAGTCTCGACACAAGTCAGCCATCATCTTGTTGTTGAGGTTAGAACCATTATCAGTAATGATTCTTTCAGGGACTCCATACCGGCAGATGATGTCCCGTTTAATAAATCGAGCGACCACTTGTTTAGTGACATTGGCATAGGAAGCTGCTTCAACCCACTTCGTGAAATAATCAATAGCGACTAGGATGAAGCGATGCCCATTAGAAGCTGTTGGCTCAATCTTTCCAATCATATCGATGCCCCACATAGCGAACGGCCACGGTGAAGACATGACACTCAACGGATTCGGAGGCACATGGACCTTGTCGGCATAAATTTGACACTTATGGCATTTACGGGAATATTTGCAACAATCAGACTCCATGGTAATCCAATAGTATCCCGATCTCAATAATTTCTTGGCCATGGCATGTCCTCCAGCATGGGTACCAAAGGAGCCTTCGTGAACCTCCTGCATTAACAGGTCTGCCTCGTGTCTGTCGACACACCTGAGCAGCACCATGTCAAAGTTCCGTTTGTACAACACACCATCCTGATTCAAGAAGAAACCTCCCGCCAGTCTCCTAAGAGTTTTCTTATCTTTACTGGATGCCCCAGCCGGGTATTCTTGAGCTTTCAGGAATTGTTTGATGTCGTGGTACCAAGGCTTGTCATCTTCCCCATCACCAACTGCGAAGACATAAGCCGGTCTTTCAAGACGAGAGATCGAAATTCGAGGCACGAAATTCTCTTGGCATACTTTAATCATGGATGATAAAGTTGCGAGAGCATCGGCGAACTGGTTTTCGTCCCTAGGAACATAGCTCAGCTTTACTTTGGTAAAGAAGGTTAACAGCCTCCTGACGTAATCTCGGTAAGGAATCAAACGAGCTTGATGAACTAGCCATTTGCCATTGACCTGATTCACCACCAAAGCAGAATCTCCGAAGATCTCAAGGTCCTTGACTCGCAAGTCTATTGCCTCTTCGATCCCCATGATGCAGGCTTCATACTCTGCTTCGTTATTAGTGCACTCGAAGGTTAACCGAGCGGCGAGAGGTGTGTGGACTCCTTCTGGTGAGATAATAACAGCACCTACTCCACTCCCATTCATGTTTACAGCTCCGTCAAACATCAACTTCCATCTGGATTCAGGGTCAGGCCCCTCCTCCGGAAGTGGTTCTTCATGGTCTTTCGACTTGAGGAACATGATGTCCTCATCCGGAAACTCAAACCTCATGGGTTGATAATCCTCAATCGGCTGCTGGGCCAAGTATTCTGACAACACACTCCCCTTTATAGCTTTTTGTGAGGTGTATTGTATGTCATACTCCGTGAGTATCATCTGCCAACGGGCCACTCTTCCAGTCAAAGCCGGCTTCTCAAAGATGTATTTTACAGGATCCATCTTGGAAATTAGGAGAGTAGTATGAGTCAGCATGTACTGTCTTAGTCGGCGAGCAGCCCATGCCAAAGCGCAGCAAGTTTTCTCGAGTAGTGAGTATCGTGTCTCACAATCGGTAAACTTTTTGCTAAGGTAATAAATGGCATGCTCTTTTCGACCAGACTCGTCCTGCTGACCCAGTACACATCCCATCGATCCTTCCAGCACAGTGAGATACATAATCAGAGGTCTCCCTGGCACTGGAGGCATAAGAATTGGTGGTTCCAACAAGTATTCTTTGATTCGGTCGAAGGCCCGCTGACAGTCTTCGTTCCATTTAATGGCTTGATTCTTTCTCAGAAGCTTGAAGATGGGCTCGCACGTGGCCGTTAGGTGAGAAATAAACCGTGCAATGTAGTTTAATCTTCCCAAGAAACCACGCACTTGCTTTTCAGTCTTTGGCTCAGGCATTTCCTGGATTGCTTTCACTTTGGCCGGATCGACCTCAATTCCTCGTTCACTAACAATGAAGCCGAGCAACTTGCCAGAACGAACCCCAAAGGTGCATTTATTCGGATTTAACCTCAGTCTGAACTTTCGAAGCCTGTCAAACAATTTTGCTAAGTTGACCAAATGTTCTTCTTCCGTCTGGGACTTTGCTATCATGTCATCAACATAAACCTCAATTTCATGATGGATCATGTCGTGAAACAACGTCACCATTGCCCGTTGGTAGGTAGCTCCTGCATTCTTTAAACCAAACGGCATGACCTTGTAACAAAAGGTGCCCCAAGGAGTGATGAAAGTTGTCTTTTCCATATCCTCGGGAGCCATCTTGATTTGATTATAGCCTGAGAATCCATCCATGAAGGAGAACACGGAAAACTGAGCAGTATTATCGACAAGTACATCTATGTGAGGTAGAGGGAAATCATCTTTGGGGCTAGCCCTATTCAAATCCCTGTAATCCACACACATTCTGACTTTGCCATCTTTTTTAGGAACCGGCACAATGTTAGCGACCCATGGAGGATAACTAGTCACGGCCAGAAAGCCAGCATCAAACTGTTTTTGCACTTCTTCTTTTATTTTAATTGCCATGTCTGGACGCGTGCGCCTCAACTTCTGCTTTACCGGAGGACAACCTTCTCTGAGGGGTAGCTTGTGTACCACAATGTCAGTGTCTAAACCAGGCATATCCTGGTAGGACCATGCGAAGACGTCAACGTATTCTCGAAGCATAGCCATCAAACGAGTCTTGACAGATTCTTCCAATGCAGCTCCGATCTTGACTTCTTTCATGTCCTCTTCAGTACCCAGGTTTATCACTTCAACATCTTCCTCATGCGGCTGAATCATCTTCTCTTCCTGTTTGAGCAGTCTGGCCAATTCTTCGGGTAAATCACAATCCTCCTCACCTTCCTCATCGGCTTGATAAATTGGATTGTCGAAGTCATACTTAGCCATAACAGGGTCGTCATTGATAAGATCCGGTGACGAGCACCTGCATGAATGATGATTCATGCAAGGCTTTAGCAACAACTTGAGAAAATGAGAAACATTGCCATTTTAAAACTTTTCTTTCTTTTTGAAAAACAAAAGTAAAAAACGAAAGACAGAGAACAACATGAAATGAATGTGAAACGTCAATTTTATTTATGATTGTGTTAATGAACAAATGAACCCTTACAAAGAGCCACTATGCCCCGGGCAAGACATAGTGCTTTAATACAGGAAAAATAGAAACAAAACATTATTACTCTTCGAAAGAGGTGACCGAAATAAGCCTTTCCGATGTCCAGTTGCTAAGTTGAGTTCCTGGAGCGGCAGGCCTGATCCATTCATCTAAGTCACAATCACTATCGACGATGTCATCCTGTACAGCACTGACGTTCTCGTAGTTTACCACTCCCGCACTTGTGAAAGTAACTGGGCTCTGACAATCTTTAGCACTTGATTCCGACGAAGATCTTCCAGGGTGATAGCCAATCCCGAACATGTCTTTCTTCTCTGGCACTTCTACCGGGCTGCCCCAACCTTCTCGGATCCCGGATTCTACCAATTCACGCGCTTGTTTATAGGAAGCTATGGAAACTACCTTCTTCGGTTCTTCAGGAGAAGCTGCTACTGCAGATGCTTGCTCAGACTTTAAGGGCTCAAAAGCTTGACAAGGGGTCTCGACTATTTCGCCATCCATTTCCACATATTTGAACGAGGCTAGATGACTAACGAAAATATCTTCTTCCCCGCTGACCGTCACAACTTGACCTTCCCAGACGAACTTTAATTTTTGATGAAGTGTAGAAGAAACCGCTCCTGCCGAGTGTATCCAGGGCCTTCCCAGTAAACAACTATATGCCGGCTGGATATCCATCACATAAAACGTGGTATTGAAGACTTGTGGACCTACCTTGATAGGTAACTCCACCTCTCCAAACACCGATCTTCTTGATCCGTCAAATGCTCGGACTACTAAATCACTGGGCTTTAGCACCACTCCATCATAGTCTAGCTTCATCAATGCCTTCTTAGGCAAGACATTCAGAGATGATCCAGTATCCACCAGCACGTGGGAGAGTACTGCACCTTTACATTCAAGAGAGATATGCAATGCCCGATTGTGAGCACGCCCATCAGAAGTCAAATCCAAGTCTGTGAAACCCAATCCATGACTGGCATTAACGCTGGACACCACCGTTTCTAACTGATTCACAGAAATATCCTGAGGCACGTATGCCTTGTTCAGAATATTCAAAAGGGCCTTCCTGTGAGAATCCGAGCACATGAGTAATGATAAGATGGAGATCTTTGACGGCGTCTGCTGCAAATGATCTACAATCTTATAGTCACTCTTCTTGATGATCCTCAGGAATTCTTCCGCTTCCTTATCAAAGGTGAGATCTGGATCAGCTGATGGAGTTGGATCATTGGCAACTACTGGTTGCTTTCCCCTGGCTCTTGCTTGGGCTTCGGCCGTATCTCTAGGTGGTATCACATTATTTCTCAATGCTTCAGGCGCAAACAATCTTCCACTTCGAGTAAAACCCCCTACTCCAACATTCTCTACTTGAGCTGGGGTTATACTAGTCGTGGCCAATTCTTGCCTCTGGCCATTGTAATACACTTCACCTCCGTAATGCCAAGGAACTGCTCTGTCACTTTGGTACATTATGGGTCCAGCAGTAGTAATGGTTATTGGCGCCGCTCTGGCACGCGAAGGAACTTGGGATGGATCATAAAAGATAGTTACTGTAGATACTTCACTTTCTTTCACAACCTTGTCAAATTGCAGCACTCCTTCATCAATCATACCTTGAATTCCAGCCTTCAATCGTTTGCAACCGTTGGTAGCCTCCGTACATTCTGAACAATCATTCTCGCATCCGGGGAAAATGCCTTTCTTCAACAAGCAAACCTTGATAGCAACCAATGAAGTCTTCAAGTCATCTACATCATCCACCAGATTTAATTTCTCCCCTTCACCAATTGCACCAACCGTGCCCCTGTGAGGAGGCATGGGATTTTCCAGCACATTTGGAGAGGGAGCGAAATTGATCGCTTTGGAATCCAACAAGTCCTGAACAACATGCTTCAATGCTTTGCAATTCTCAGTACTATGGCCGGGAGCTCCAGAATGAAACTCGCATCTAGCATTCGAATCATAACCTTCAGGAATTTGGCCTGGCCTCGGAGGTTGCAAGGTACGGAGCTGAATCATTTGAAGCTGCAGGAGATTCTTCAACAGTTGGGAGTAAGACATTGGTGGAGCTTCAATATGTCTATCCTTCGCCCTCTGGGAATATTACGGACGAGGGGGTCTTGGCTGGTACCCCTGTGAGCGTTGCGGCTGTGAAGGCTGAATCCGTTGTTGGACTGGAGGAGTTGAAATAGTGACGGGGGCCACTTGCTGATAATATCCTTGGTGCATCATTCCTCTCTGCGCGTATACTGCTCCTGTTTCTCCTTCCCTTCTTTTCACAAAGGGTTTCTTGATACCAGACACTGAAGCGCTTCCATTTTGAATCTTCCCCTGTTTGAGCCAGCTTTCGATTCTTTCTCCAGTCAGGATAATGTCCGAAAAACCACTTGAGGAACAACCAGCCAACCTTTCCATGAAATGCCCTGGGAGGGTATTCAGGAAAAGATCGACCATCTCTCTCTCCAGTAAAGGTGGTTGCACTCGGGCGGCCACCTCACGCCACCTCTGTGCATAGTCTTTGAAGCTCTCCGAGCTCCTCTGTGTCAAGCTTTGAAGCTGAGTACGGCTAGGTGCCATGTCAATGTTGTATTGATATTGTCTGAGGAAGGCCTCTCCCAAATCCTTCCAGCTTCTGATAGAACTTCTTTCCAACTTCATGTACCACTCCAAGGATCCTCCAGAAAGGCTATCCTGGAAATAGTACATCCATAGTTTCTCATCTCGCGTGTAAGCCGCAATCTTCCTGTAGAAAGCCTGTAGGTGAGTTTTCGGGCAAGAGTTGCCGTTGTATTTATCAAATGCTGGTGGCCTGAACTTGTGTGGAATGACCACCCCAGGTACTAAACCCATATCTGACACATCAATTCCCAAAGTGTCTTTGCACTCTAAGGCCTTGACCTTCTCTGCAAGCACCAAGAAGTCGTTGAGATTTTCGTCACCGCCGAAACCCATATCATTGTTGAAGTACTGGAATTGGTCTTCCTGCCTGTCCTGCACAGGAACATACGCAGCCATAGATGGATCTGGAACATGAGGTCCACCTGTACCGTTGTTAGTGTTGGGAGGACCCCCTTGTCCGCCGGAAGTAGTTGCCTGAACATTAGTGTTAGGAGGAGTTAACCCTTGAATTGCATTTCTCAGCTCCTGTTGCCCCTGGGCCATCCCCTGCATCAGAGTCATAAATTCTGCCATCTTGGTACGGACATCGTTGAGTTCTGTCTGCATGGCGTCCATTGCTGTTCTTTGATTACTGCGGGTCGCGTACCGATGAGGGATAACTTGTCGTATGTACCGGGTCTTGGCGGCCCTCGCAATCTTTGCCTGGTGAACACAGATAAATTAGACATCTCGAAGAAAAACCTGCAAAGACAAAGACAAAATGCAAATGATGTGTATGCAATGCAATGTGTTCCTTTTATTCCCGAGTATTTACTGTGTCCGGTCCTGGCATTAAGAAGATAAGAATTGGGAAGAAGACCCAAATAATATTCAGACATAATGACGGCTGCGAAAAACTGGTGCTCATTACCCCGTGTCGGTGCAAATAACGAACAAGAAATCCGGAACAAATCAATCATATAAACTGGAATTTGAAAATACAAAGTCCCCGGAGGGTGCCAATCACAATAACAAAGGTACATCACATATAAGGAGTCCCACAACAAGCCTGTGGGTAATCCAAGTACAACAATATGAAATTAAACACTAGGGAACTCTATATCTTTCAATCTCCAGCTAAGGCACTTGACGCTCTGGAACAGCTGAACCACATCTGGATGACTGGGCTCCTGGATGAGCTTCTGAATGAGGAGGTCCCTCGTATCAGAAGAAGCGTGCAACTCCTCGATCTGCTGTAGAAAGGCTGTTTCATTCTCCTTGCTTTGACTCGACTCGGCCTTCGACCTTTTCACCTCAGCTTTCAACTTCAAGTCTTCAATCTCCTTTCGAGCTTCCTTCAGTGCCTGCTGGCTTTCTGTTACGCGCCGGATACGATCCTCCTCTTGATAATAAGCTTTCCTGAGAAGTTCTTTCTGCCCATCTAAAGAATCCTGAAGACTTTTGACTTCCTGTTTATGCTTGGCGTCTAACTCCTTTTGTTTCTTCAGATTTTTGTCCCATTTCTCCTGCCATAAAGTAACAGCTTCATTGGCTTCACTAAGATCTTTCTTCTCTCTTCGGCGCTGGGCCGTCATATGAGTCTCAGCTAAACCTTTCTTTCGGAAATACAGGTCTCTATCTTCAAAGTCCTTCTGCTTGAGACGGACTATCTCCTCGGCTTGCACAGCTCTATCTTTCAATCGACGGTTCTGGATCATCAGCGCTTGACAAGAATTAAGAGCCTCTTGATTTTCAACCCTCAGTTGCTTAACCAAAGCCTCTAATTTTTGATATTCCTCCAAAGGTACCGTAGCAGGTGGTGGGGTTGGCACAGAAAAAGGAACTGGAGCCGCTTGAACCTCATTCTTTATCCAGGCTTCAAATTCAGGAAACATTCGATTGTTGCTCTTGCCCAGACATGCTATACCCTTCCTCTTAATCATCTTCCAGGACCCTGCAGCTTTTTGGACCAAAGGAAGATTGTCTTTTACCGGAAAATAGAAGGTTTGAAATAGTTCAGACTCATCAGGAACCTCCTTGAGCGCATACCCTAACTGTCTTCTTAAGAGGATGGGATTGTAGTTAATACATCCTGATACTCCTAACAAAGGCACATTAGGGTAATTACCACAACTAGTAATGAAATTCTTTCCCTTCAACTTCAAAGTAAACCACCTGATATTTCCAGCAGACAAAGTACTCAGCTTCTGAGCCCAAGTAGAATTAGGATCCGCAAAACTCTCAGTAGTAGGCAAGTGTCTCATAACCCATTTGTATAATAAAGGAGCACAACATTTAACAAGACCTCCTCGCCTCTTCTCATTCTTGTAATGCACAGAATAATACAGATCACCCAAGAGAGTGGGCACCGGATTCTTCAATACAAACAAATGAATGGCATTCATGTCCACAAACTTGTCCATGTCAGCAAATAAAACTATCCCATACACAGATAACGCCAAGATAGCACAAACTGAATCCCACTGCTTCTCCTCGGCACGTTCTTCAGCTTTCTTGACCAGAAACTCTAAGGAAAAACCAAGTACTCCTGCTTTGGTGGAAACCAGATTAGAAGACACCTCTGACGGGCTCAAATAAAGAGCCTTAGCAATATCATCGTGAGTTGGTCTTGTCATCTCCGAATTAAAAGGAAGCTGATCCTTGATTGAAACTCCCATAATCTCAGCATATTCTTCCAACAAAGGACCCAACTGAAAGTCATGAAATGTGAAGCACCTAAGCCGTGGATCATAATACTGCAACAAAGTGTGAATGGCGCTCCTTTGAGAACTATCCAGGTTGAATACCAAATCCAGAATATCACCATACTTTTCCTTGAAGTAGCTCAAATGACCCGGGGTAATCAGAGACACCAATTGGTTGATCAGATCTATCTTAGTATCGAAGAATTTGTAGTGCACAGTTCTCTTTTTGACGTCTTCCATTCTGAAGCAATAATATGGCCAGGAACCGGGAATAAATGTAGACCCTGAGAATAAAAGAAACACAAATGATTAATGATGATATGATGTTTATGCAAGACAAGGCATGTGATCAGTGAAGTGTCTGTGATGTGCCAATCATATAATCAGGTGTCGGTGCACGGTCTCAAAATCCAGATATCACAATAATCATCCCTCTGATCCGGGGTCCATAACTTAAGAACAGAAATCCAGATCACAAAACTGAACCAAAGGCAAAGTGGGTATGTTGAAGGTACCAGGGTTCCTGCAAACCTGTAAACCCCTCCCAATCTCACGGGTGTGCTACTCGGGTCAACATCACGGACTCTCAAAGCCGAATAGCAATAATACGTTCACCATTTCCGAGAAATGGCTCATGACCAAATCAGGGAATCGGTTTGGCATTATGTACTACTCAGGGAGGTCTCAGTTGAGTCCGGAAAAACAAGCATCCCTCACAAGTTTCCAGCTTCAAGCACTGAATCGAGAAACAATAGTACATTCATCCCGAAGGGTACAATACTATCGTCATACGAACAGTTTGCTTTAACTGAATTCCTATGAGAGAACCAGGCCATCCTATGCGAGTTCCCAATGGACCCTCGGATGCGAGTGGGTTTGCCAACAAATGTGGTCCGCCACTGTCATCACTGGAGAGGGTTGTTTCCATTAAGGTTCTCAATGATCGGTCCCCAGCTGCACATAACTATCAAGGTTGTACCCTGAAGTGGGGAAGAACCCCCACACAGAATAGTCCCGAGACAGTCGCAACCTGGGTGTGGAACATATCACCACTCATCATGTAACCATGCGAGCACAACATGTCCACGCTAATCCTATGGTGCACTCAAGCCGGGTAGTTGGCTTATCTCACAGTAACTCCCAACCCACAGAAAAAATGAAAACCA
Organism: Lathyrus aphaca; assembly: GCA_963966055.1. Lineage (NCBI taxonomy): Eukaryota > Viridiplantae > Streptophyta > Magnoliopsida > Fabales > Fabaceae > Lathyrus > Lathyrus aphaca. The sequence continues at coordinate 374,708,520 of OZ014523.1, forward strand.
GCACAGCCAGACAGTCCAGTATAATATGATGCATGGAAAATAAAATACTGAAAGCGATAAATAAATGCGATAAAGTAAAGCTTTAAAGTAAAACTGTAAATAAAACAGTAAAGCTAAACTAAAGCACTCAGCAACAAACACATAAACACCCAAAGAAACAAAACCAAACAGGCGCTAGGATTGACTCTACAAGGGAAACCAGAAGAATCAGGTTAATCCCCAGCAGAGTCGCCAGCTGTCGCTCCCGGGATTTTCATCCTAGTACAAACGCGAAAGTGGCGCGGAAAGGTTAGAGTCGCCAGCCAGACATTTTCATCCCAAAGGAATGGGAAAGGTAATGTTGCACAAACCTGAGGAAAAAGGAAAGGACAAGGCCTTGCGAACCAAAGATCTGGGTTCGGGAGTCGGTTACGACCTGGGAAGGTATTAGCACCCCAGATCGTCCGTCGTACCCGACGGGATCCACGCTTGCTTGCTTGTTTCAAAGGGTGAGAAATAAAGAATGCTGCTGAATAAAACTGCTACTGGAACTGGAATGAGAAATGAGAAAGGAACTGGAAAAAGAGAATGGAAAAAAGGGGAAATGTAGGGAAAATAAAGAATGTGCTCGAACGGGCCCTACCCCGCTGCCTACGTACCTCATCGGGATAATGAGGATCAGAGTCGACGTAGTTCGCCTAACCTAGGCGGGAACTGATTTGTTTGTGTCTTTTACAGCTGGAACTGCGTATGTCTATGCTCAGGTGTTGCAGGCTCGTCTGGTACGAGTGCGTTAACCGTCTTGCATGCGAGACAAGTAGTCGCGAGTTCACGTTATGAGTGAATGAGATGAGAAGAGAAGTTCCCGCAGGATTAGTCGTTTATTATTTGTTTTTGGCTTTTAAAAGAAGTGTTTTTGAATTTGTTTGTGAACTGTCTTGTACTAAGACCTATCCATCGCGGGAAGTATTTACACCTCGCCCCGAAACAGGACGCGTATAAACACTCCGCGACAAAGTCTCGTGTCGTACAAGATTGTTCGGTTTTTTTATTAAGTATTTTATTGCTTTTCTTTTGAGATGAGAAAGAGAATGACTCAAGTTGGAAAAGGAAAAAATCTAATGGGAAACTAAGACTCAATCCTAAGTTAATTGATTTACAAAGTGATCCTAGTGGTTAGTGAGGTTTTCTATTCCTAATGAGAACTTAAAACTACTAGAATTCAACTTACTTCTTAATGAAGTTAAGTTGATTCTAAGAATAATGGGGAAGCCTATACAAGTTATAAGATCAAAATAAAGCAAAACAAATAGAATAACATATGAGAATTAATATTCTAAAAATGCCTTAAAGACATGAATAATAAATAGTCTTATTTATTTATTCTATTTTTATGGAAATTGATTTTATACTAAGTATTAAATCTAAGTCAAACTTAATGTTCATCCTAAAACAAATTAAACTAAACCTAAGTCTAATGCTAAATCCTATGACTAAAATTAATCTAGACTATTGTTATTTTTTATTGAACTACATTCTTTCAATGGCCTAATCTAATAGAAATTATGTTTAATTAGGCTTAAAACTAATATCCTAAAAAATACTAAAACTCCTAAAAAAAAAATTATAAAAATCAAATTGTAAGGTCTTAATATTATCTAAAATATTATATTAAGAGGGGTCCTATAAATACTTATTTTTCTTATGCCTAAAAAATATTTTATTTCAACTAGGAATTAACTATTATTTCTAAAAGATTTTATTACCAAAACCTAAGATAAAAAATTCCTAAAAATTCCATAAAAAATATTCTAAGAGCTATTAGGGGCCTTTTAACTATAGAAAAAAGAATGGCTAAAAAATGTTAATGTAAGTTATTTAAATAAACTAAACAAAATTCTGCATAATTAAGGAAACATTCAATAAAGCTAAATACAAGAATAATTCAAAATTAATTCAAAAATAAATAAATTTCAGGAAATAAAAATATCATAAATTCCTAAATTGATTTATTAATCTACTCTAATTTTTTGGGAATTTTCTAATGCTTTTTCCTATTTTTTGGATTTATTTTCTAAACTATATTAACTAAGAAAATAAAATCATAAGTAAATAATACAGGGGGTTCATTAGCAATTATTTTAGTTATTTTTATTATGCTGGGCCTATAAGAAGGGTGCAAATAGCAGCTTCTCAATTATTTTATGTATGGGGCCTAAAAGTGGGGTGTGGGTATCACTATTATTATTTTTCCTTGACTTAAAACTTAAATTAAAATTTGATTACTTTAATATCCTAATTTAAACAAAACCTTAAATTAAACCTAAATTAATATTTTTTAAAAGATTAAGCTAAAAATAATAATTAATCCTATTATGCTATTTTTTCCCAAAATCTTGATTAAACTCAACTTAGTATAATATTTCCTAACAATATTAATTTAAAAAGAACTAAACTTAAACCTATATCAATTTAACATTCTAATTTTAACCTATCAAAATATTATCCTAAAAACTTAATTTAGAATTAAACTTATGAAAATATTTTTTCTAAATGAAACTTAATAAAAATCTAAATCTTAAATTAAGCTATTTTTATAATCTTTCCTAAAAGAACTTAAATTAAACTATTATAATTTTTTTTCTAAAAAGCTTAAGTTAAACTATTATATTTTCTTAATTCTAAAAAAAAAATAACTTGAGTTAACTATTATATTCTTAATTCTAAAAAAAAAAATAACTTGAGTTACTATTATATTCTTAATTCTAAAAAAAAAATAACTTGAGTTACTATTATATTCTTAATTCTAAAAAAAAGCTTAAATTAAAGTATTATAATCTTTTTCTAAAAAAAGCTTAAATTAAAGTATTATAATCTTTTTCTAAAAAAAAGCTTAAGTTAAAGTATTATATTCTTAATATTTTTAAATTAAAGTAAAACAGAAACAAATTATTATAATGTTCTTAATCTAAAACAGAATTAATTAATAATCTAAAAAGGAAAATGAATTACCTAACAATCTAAAAAAGGGAATTAAATTAAATTACAGCTTTACTGAAAAGCAATTAAATTAAATTACAGCTTTACTGAAAAGCAATTAAATTAAATTACAGCTTTTATTTTAATTCATTTTCACAAATTCATACAAGTAAAAACCTAATGTCAAAACCTAAATCCTTCCTCCTCTTCTCACGCCGCCGTCAAACCCTAACCCTCTTCTTCTTCCTTCCGCCATCGCCTTCAACCTTCGTCCTCTCTTCTTCCAAAACATCAAAGCAAAACCTAATTTGTCTCTAATCCCCAAATTCAATCAACCAAAACTAAAACCTAACCCTTCAAACAGGGCAACTCAAGAAAGTGGGAGAAGCGAACGAAACCGAGGCCGGATTTGAAGCTCGCGTACCTTAATTTGAACCGACGAGAAGGGTTGGAAGCTCGGTGAGGTGCATCGTTCCCTGTTGGCGTCTTCAAGCTCCAGTAGTCAGAGCTTTTGTATTCTAAACCGAAACGAGATAGCCGTGGCGAACTAACAGTTGCGATAATCTCTGATATTGCTCAACCAGCGTTACTCTTCACAGATCGGAAGTGATGAAAGGAGAAGGTTGCCGGGATTCGAAAGAGGAGTTGAATGCCGAGGCTGCGAATACTCAGAAGCTTACGATGTGAAGTCGCGGCCTTCGATAAACCAGGTATGCGCATATCCATTTCTTACTCCATTTTCTAATTGCCTCTTCTGTTGATAAACCGTGAATCTCATCATTGTTGCTTCAATTTTGGTGGTACGCAATTACGAGCTTCCGGTGTTTCTTGCAGGTTTAACTCGATGCAATGGTGCGGTGATGGAAAGCATGATGATGCTGAGACGAAAAAGAACACAGATAGAGTCTTAGAAAGAAGAAAGGAGAATCCAGATCAGGATCAGAGAATTCTGAATATGGAAGAGCTGGTGAAGATTGAGACTAGAGAGAAACCAAAGAAGCAAGTTGTGAAGATAAGGAAAATGAAGAATTTTTGATAAGAGGAGTCGAAGAAGAACGAATAGAGGTCAAGCCTCTGATTTATAAGAGATTTGGAGAAAATTCCAGAAACTTCAGGTAATACTCAGTTAAATAATTCGGTTACGGTTGTTAAGATTTAGTTATTTTCTGTTGTGAATTCTGTTTGGAACTGTTGATTTTCTGTTATGACTCAGCTGAAAGTTTGTTGTGATTCTGTTATGCGTCCATTCATGAGCTCATTTATTCTTTTCGGTTTTCTGTTAGGAAGTCCATAATTCGGTTGCTGATTTTCTGGTTTATAAGTAACTTGAAAATGATTCATGTGCAGGTTGCGTCTCCGAATATACACCATCATCAGCGGTTCAAACTTGGTTGATTAAATCTGGACCAAACAACGAGGGTGACAAGGGAAGATCCCAACAGCGGAGAGTACCGCTACGGATTAACTGAGCAACGTGTTGTCATGAACTTCGTTAAATTCCTCGGCTTCTATGACAGGGCTAACTGTACTGGATTCTACACAAGTTCCGCAATAGAAACTCATACTGTTATGAAGTTTGTTTGTTAGCTTTTTCTTTTATTTCTATTTTGCTGCTTCCAAATCAATAAAATCAAATGATAACAATGGCATCAACTGCATATCAACATCTAGTTTCCTACGGCATAAAATATGCTCCCAAATAGGATGCTTGATCATATCTCCTATCAAATTATGGAAGTTACCGAAGGACGGGCAGAAAGGCTTCAGTTGAGAATTAAACCAATCAAACCTGAAAAGATATAACTCCAAATCACTTTCCATTGCTTGTTCAATTGTCCAATTAGCTGCAAATATGAGCCTTTTGTTTGCCAATTCTGAATTGAATTCAAATTCACTTTCACAGTGTGACATTGTCCCAATTGAAGTCTTAGGAAACTGAATGTCATGCAACATCCTCATGTCCATCAAATATGGTCTGACATGACCATCGGTAGTTTGAACCATCTCTCGAGTACCTTCTCTGAGAAACTTGGTATTCATGTGATGCATTTTGAGAACCCAGGAACTCCAGATACATGCAATTCTGTTTGACTGAAGCTTCTTTTGAGTAATATATATAATCTCTTAACCTTAATGTAACTGGCCATCCTCCTGGCAAGCCCAAATGACAGTCTGCCAAAGGATCATATCTAGACAAACCACTTACTGATAAATATTTTGATTTTGCAAAATTAATAATTTCTTCCCCTTTGACATAGAATGACGAGAGGTATGTATGCTCCCAACTCAACTGTAGACTCCAGATGGGGCGACATCCGTTCATGAGAAGCTGCCAAAATAGATGGACCCAATGTGAAAGTTCAAGATATGTAATGGGAACATTGAGCTTGGAACCTTCACTTTTAGCATACATGTGGGCTCTGGCCATTGAATCAATCAATTGAGCAACTGGGATACCCGATAAACTGAGAAATCTCTTTACATCCTTGGATTCAATATTCTCAGGACTTCCGCTTATATCATCCAAAGCCCAGCATGGCTCCATCATAAATATTTCAACTCCTCTGTTACGCATAGCTCTAGAAACCTCACCGTAGCGAGGATTAACTGTGAGAAACATGCGGAAATTTTGGTGTGGGTGGATAACCAAAGGATTTCCATCAACAATTCCACGCTCATTGACCGTGATTGATCCACTAGGCTCAACTAAAGAATTAATCTTATCAAGAACCGTGGGATTTGCATTCTCCAATACAATCCATTCCCCTCGCTCTATAGCCCTGATCAGTAATCCTGTAACCCATTCAAATTTTGTGGAAGCCAACCTTTTCTTATCATCTTCTTTGAGTTTTAAAATTGTATGCTTGATCAAATCCAGATCCCGGATTGAATAAGATAAGAGAAGAGAATTATTTTCTATATACAACTTCAATTTTTCAATGATCTCGTCTAGCAAACTAAGAGAACAAATTATATTCCTCCAGTTTTCAAGATAACTTGAAGCAGAAGCTAAGTTCTCAAATCTAGAAGAAAAAACAATCAGTCTGCTATAAAAATTTGCTTCCTTAAAAGTTGCCTCATTTGAAACCTCCAGTTGCAAACTACAGAACTCGAAAGGCATCATATTGTCTAAAAGATCCCAGTAGTTCAAAAAATATCAACGGCGGATGAAAGATTTACTTCATTCAGTGCATTGCCTGTTAGGGCAGCAAGTGATATTAACAATTTTAGTTTTCCTTGAGCAAAATGGGTCAACCAAAATACATAACCATTGACACTTTACGCAAAGAGTTACAGCTTCCAAATTTGACAAATTTTAGGTTGCACCAGGAGATGATTGGTTGATGTAATATAAAATTGTGTAGTATTCCTCTTAATAGCAACATTATCCACAAATAAATGATCTGAATTGAGTTGAACCCGTGGATATGGATTTATAGATAGTGTTGCCTTAAATACCCTAATTAAACACATATTGGAATGGTTGAGGAATTGATCAACTTAAGACACCAAAACGGGCGAAGGTGGATTTATAACTCAGTTAGGAATATTAACAATGGAATTACACGGAAACCAGGCTTGTATGAGGTATAATTTAAAATGCTTAAAAAATTGGTTGTAGAATATGGAATTGAAAGAAAGAAGAGCGGACAACAAAACAGATTTTGGATGACATAGATTTAATGAATTTTGATGAATTCCGGTGTCGAAAATAGTAATGATATTTGAATCGGTGATGACATCGTTATAACTGTGCATTCTCCCTTACAAATCCTTTGACATGCTCCACTCTTAAGCCATTTGATGCCATAATAAATTCTTCATGATCCCGAATCGTTATTCAACAAACATACGAATTCAACCCTATATTCTAATATCCTTAACCCCCATTAGTGAAAATGCTCTTAAGATCAAACCATGAACAGGAATTCCAGTATCTCCTAGAGATATTCAATGAAGAAGAACACAACTTGAGACATTAAGAAGAGCCAATATTCTCATTCGAAGCCAATCTGACTGAACACCTCAATAATAAGTTAAATGCACCAGTGAATATTTTCCATAAGTTCAAACCATAATAGACACAGATAAGGCACGAAACCCTAATTTCCACGGGCCTTGATCACATGCCTTATGAATCCATGAAATGCGCCATTGTGACATTAATGAAATGATGAGAAATGCCAAAGAATACAAAATGATGAGCCCACAGAGGGAATAAATATGAGGGCAAATTTTGAGGTATTACAGGTACCTGCAAACCTGTAAACAGCCCAACCCCCTCACTGGTGGTGTTCTAAAACAAGGATCCTCAGACTTGGATCAGTTATGAGAAGTGTAAACACTTCTAACCCGGAGGTACAGTGTTTACAATAACCATAACAGTTCCTCCTCTAATTCACCTCAGTTTCTGAAGGTCAATACTAAAAGGTCATCCAGACTTAGCAGGCTTCCCAGATAGCCCTAGCATTGCAGGAAATCTGCAACACAGAGTTCTCAAGAAGAAACCCACATCTGAACCGTGTTTCAGATTCCCGCACCAGACCGAAATGGAATGGGAAAGAATATGATTCACTCTAGCCTAGGTGTCACTCAGGTCCCAGGTATAGGACCTTAACTCTCAATGAATCACCCACCCACCAAAGCAAATAACCAGATCCAGCCAGCAGTACAGTATGATAATATGATATATGAAGAAAAAAAAACTGTAAAGAAAGCAATAAATAAAGCTGTACAGAAAGCAGTAAATAAAGCAAATATACAAACACAAATAACACATAACACCCCAGTAAACACAAATCAAACAAGCGCTAGGAGGAACCCACAAAAAGAACCAGAAGCTCTGGTTGCAATATAAGGGTCCCCAGCAGAGTCGCCAAGCTGTCGCTCCCGATAAGTGGGACTGGCCCAAATAAAGGTACAGACGCGAACGGTCGGCGAGAGGGACAATGAGAACACACAGCCGTGAACTCACTGGAGATGAAAAGAGACGCCAGCTAGGCATTTTTATCCCGGAGGAAAGGCAATGCTGCATAGACCTAGAAAGATACGGATAAGACGGTTTGCGAACCAGAGAGACTGAGAAAGGGGGTTGGTTACAACCTGGGAAGGTATTAGCACCCAGATTGTCCGCCGTACTCGACGGGATCCACGCTTAAAGGATTTGTGTTTTAAAAGGGGTAGTGTCAGTGCAATTTGTGTATAAAATAGCTGGAAAAGAATGTACAGGTGTCAGTGTAAAAGAAGTGAAGTGTATATATATGCAGTGTTAGTGTGAGAACAAGAATGAAATGCTCATGATAATGAGGCTTAAAGAATAAAGCTAAAAAGAGGGGGAATGTACAGAGACTTTTGTTCGATAACTGTTAAGTTATGCCTACGTATCCTCTCGTGCAATGAGGAAGTCAGAACACCGTAGTTCGACCCAAAGAGACTGAAAGATGAATTGACTTGTGAACTGCTTGCTTGTCAATGCTCAAGTGTATGACCTGTCTGGCTCAGGTGCAAACTGTCTTGCATTAGACGGAAGAAGCAAGTTCTCGTTTGTGAGTGAAGGTGATGAGAAAAGAATCCCGGAGGAGACGATTATTGTTTGTTTTTGAGTTTTCAGTCTTTTATTGCTTTTGAGAGTTTGTCATGAGTTAATGAGCTTAATCCTAAACCAATGGATTTAGCAAACTCATCACATCTTCCCTCTGATTAGGGGTAATGAGAATACCTTAAGTGTGAAGTCAGCTTCTCACACTTAATCACCTTTGATGGAGGATTAAGATCATTAACCTACTTGTGATTATTTAGATGTTTTTGGTGTTTTTGTTTAGTGTTAATTAATGAGGTTAAGCCATAATCAGGGATTAAACAGACTCATTACACCATCCTAATAGAAGGATAATAGATGAGAATGTTTAAGCTGAGGAAAGCTCCTCAACTCAATCCATGATTAGGGATTAAACTCATGACAAAACAAGCCTTTGATTAAGTGAATTTTATTTAATGGTATGATGATGAAGTGTTTTTTATGATTTGTAAGACAACTTGAGGGGGACTTGTCCATTAACACTAGGGTTAGTCCTTCTTAACCAATTAAGGAAGAATTAGAACCCTAATGCAAGGCCCAAGTTACAAGTGTGATGTCTTGATGATTATTATGTGAATTGATTAAGAGATTTAAACACATTAAGGGTTTAACACTTAGGATTAAGGTTATACACTCCATCCTAAGAGAAGGATGCAGGCATAAGCTTAATCACAAAGCCTTAAAGCCTTTAGGGTTTAATCCCTGATTATGAGGTGAGAGGAGAAGACTCAAAGAGACACAAAGGTAAAACTATGAAGGGAGACTAATCAAAACCCTAATTCATTGTCATGCTTGGTTGATCCTAAGGTTTGTGAGGTTTTCAAGAACAATCTTCAAAGGAGCCACCAGGAAGCAGATGAACAGGACCAAGAGAAGCAAAGTGACTTGCTTCATTCAAGAAGTCAAGTCACTTGAAGAAAGAAAGTGGGAGGAACAAGAATGAGCAAGCTCAAACTCAAACACAAATAGAAGTGCAACAATGGATGCAAGAGAGATGAAAAGGAAAGTTATGAGAAGTGAAGGCAAATTCACTTCTCAAGTTTACTTACCACCTGAAATGTTAGAAAGAAATGCAATGCAATGCAAGATGGGATGAAATGGTATGATGCTAAACAAAACCAGAAGCATGTTGATGATGATTATGATGTTATGAGGTGCTGCAAACATGAGGCAAGGCATGGAGATGTTCATACAAGGTCATGGATGCAAGAGATGCAAGCTTAGAAGCATGGATATACATGAAAAGTTAAGGAGCATACAAGGAAAATGACATGGAAAATATGTAATGCAATGATCAAACATGCTTTCTATGTGTCTTAAGATGTCAAATGAATCACAAGAATGCTTGAAATGCTAAGACAAGTCATGTTATGCAAGAGAATGCAAGAGGGATGCAAATGAAAGCCCAAATTAGGGTTTATGAAACAAACATCAAACAAAAACCAAAAACAGAAGTAAACCCTAAGATAAAAAATGGAAAATGCCACTCAAAGAAACCCTAACCCTACACTAAACTAATGTCCAAAGGGGGGGTCTCAACTCTTAACCAATCTCAAGATATGATTTTTCTAAGTTATTAGGGTTTTTTAGGGTTCTTAACAAAAGAAATGCCAAACAATTGGAAAATGCAAGATCAAATCATGGCCATTTTATCCTAGAAACTACATGCCAAATAGAAAACAATGCAAGAAGAATCAATGTCCAACTTTTCTCAAATAGGCAGAAATGATTTTTTGAACTTATGATCAAAATAATGCACAAAATATGATTTAATTCAATGAAAAATTCTTAAAATGCATCAAGATCAAAAAAGAAATTTGGTTTGAAGGTTGGACAATGTTTCTAAATGTCTTAGAACATTTCATGAATTTTTTGGTGATTTTTAAATACCTAAAAGTATTTTTAATAAATTAATTTTCATTAATCAATTAAAAATAATCTTTTAAATATTTAAAAATACTTTTTTAATGATGAAAAATAAAATAAAAATATTTTTGGGTCTTAAAAATTAATAAAACTTTTAAGAAAAAGTTTCATAATTTTTAAGATATTTTTGCTATTTTTAATAAATTATGCAAATAAAATGAAAAGAAAATGAATTAAAATAAATAAAAATGAAAGGTAATCAGGATGGAGGGCCAGGATGGGCTCTGAATTTGAATCTGTTGACCAACGCGCAAATGAAGGGTGTGGATTCACTCTGGCCAAATTAATTTAATTACGAATTAATTAAAACTAATTAAGTGGATTAGGGCAAACAAAGAGATCTGGGCCATCCAAACTGGAGGGAAGTCAACAGGTCAAAGGGGATCTACGCTCCACATTCAAAGGCCCTTAATGACTGTAATTAGGGCTAAATGACTTTCAGGCCGCCGGAGAAGACTTCCGGTCGTCTTCTCCGGCCAGCCAAAACCCTAGATTCTTCTATAGGTCACCAAATCACAAATTCCTTCCATCAAAATGACTCTCTCATCAATCTAAACCTAAACCCTAAGCCTAAATTCATTTATTTTCATCCATGAGCCTGAATCGAAACAAAAGATAAAACATGGGCAAATGTTCAGGAACTCCATACATGCTGGTTTCTACACTATTTTCAAAAACAAGCATACATTCATGATCAGGGGAACACAAGGCATCATAAAAGAACTAAAAAATCAGTTTCTGGGAAAAATGTTCATGAAGCTCACCTGAGATGAAGCTTCTCTGTTTATGAGCTCTCTGGACTTTTTTTCTTGCACAGGCTTGCTCCCTTGAACCTCTTGAGGGCAAAATGAGGCTCAAAATGCTTGGAGAGTGGCTGGCTTGCAAGATACAACTCTGGTGTAGCAGAAATGGGGATCTGTGTACAGGCAGCTTTCGATCAAAGTGAAGGGTGGTTTTGACTCCTTGTGGTATGCTTGACTTGTTGGTGAAGAAAGATGAGGTGTTTGATGGCTGGATGAAGGGATTCGATGAGTTCTGGTTTGGAAGGTGAGGAATGGTGAAGCTCAGGTCAGGCTTGTTTCAGGCTTGAGCTTTGGTGGTTTGAGGTCTATGAAGTATGGTGAGTTGAATGGTGAAGATGGTTTTTGTGTTTGCAAGCTGTGGAAGCAGATTCGAAGCAACTTGCAAGATGAGGTGTTTTTGTGAATGTGTGTGTATGAAGTGTTTCAGCCTTGCTAGATGTGTGGAATGCCTTGCCCTTTGTCCACATAAACCTCTCTCATTGGTCAGATGATTGGACATGTGCTTTATTGATTGGTAAGTCACCTTTTGCAAAAAGTCAAAAATTGTGTAAGGAAGGTATGGCTCATGATCTAGGCTAGTACAAGGCTGGTTCTGGTGCAGCATGGTGTGTGTGTGAGACTAGCTTGGTTCAGCAGCCAATGCATCAAGTGGTAGAAGTGTCATGAGTGTTTTTGCAAGTTGTTGCCTTTTTGTACTTCATGAGAAAAGTCTTGTTACATGAACCATAACCATGGGCATTCTTGGTTCAAATCTGAATTTTATGACTTAGGGAATGTTTGCATACTGGTTTGGAATGAATTAGAGGTTGCAATTGGCCATGGTCCATGATTTTGCAAAATTCTCATTTCAGGCATGCCTTGAAAATCAATGATTTTAGCCAACTTTGTCACACCATAACTTTTGATCCAAAAAGAGTTTGATCATGTTCTTGTACTTTTTGAAAAGGGAAAGATGAGATCTACAACTTTCATGACCAAAGTTTTTCCATTTGAAGCATTTTTTAATCAAGAATCAAGGCTTGAAAAATGACCTAAAATGATGCATTCTTGAAAAGTCAACTATGCCCAAAAAGTCAACATGTGCAAAAACCCTAAATTCTTGATTTCTATGAACTTCAACCTTCTTCCATGATCAAATAGAGATCATATACACTCAAAATGATGAAGATCACCCATTGGTTGGGTCATTGGGGGCCTCAGATGCCCTGATTTTGCACTGACTTGTCTGAAAAGTCAACCCTTGATCAGATGACTTCCCCATGGAATTTCTTCATGAAAATTGATATGCATACTCCCTATACCATATAGAGATCAATGGAAACAAGAATGACCAAAAAATTTGGGGTTATGGCCTCTGAAACCAAAACCCTAATTTTCAGTTAACTGTGCAGTTTAACCTGGCTCTGCATCCACTCAAACCCTAGTTCTTGTGATTCCTTTGCATTTTTGACTTTGTGGGGACATAATATGATGCTTGAACACACATGGATCCCTTTGGAGTGATTGATGGCCTTTGGAGTGGCTCAAGATGCCCTGAGATTGCTCAGATCACAAACCCTAGGTGCAGATGACTTAGAACCTATGCAGTGAATCAAAAGTGAGATATGAGATGATATGATTGTGCTTATGCATATGAGAATGATCACAAGCCATGGTGTGAATGGGTGAGGGCAAATTTGGGGTGTTTACAGTTGGTTAGATGGTTATATTTTTTTTCCTGCACTTTCAAATGTTAATGTATCAAATCTTATTGTTGTATTTTTTTTTCTTTTCTATTTTGTGATAAAAATGTTGAAACCAATGATTTAACCCACAACCTTAACTATATACATAACTAAAATAATCACTTGAATTTGAATTTTTCTTTGTTATAATAAATATATTTTTCTTTTACATATTGCATTTTTTTATAAATTAATTTACACTCTTTTTTAGAATATTGTGGCATATTGTCATACCCCAAATTTGTCATACCTTTTATTTTACTGTCTAGTCATTATTTTAAAACTACAAAAATATGTGCCATTTTATCTTTCTGTCCGATATTCGAAAAATCCAAAAATGTGTCATTTATTTTCAAAACTAGGAAATCAATTTTCATTCTAGTAGTTCAAACCCACTAGCTCATTTAATTTTTTTTCTTATATATATAAAAATTTTAAAAAAACACAATTACCAAAAGTCAAAAAAAAATATTTTCATTACTATCAAAAAATTTAATTTCTCTTATCATAGATTTTACTTTTTTTATTATTATTTAATTATTATCCAAAAAAATATATACACAAAAAAATTCTCTATTATTAGAAATTATTAGTTTTCTATTATCACTTCTACTATTATTACCATTATCCTTATCTTTAGTATTATTATTTAGAATCCTTAGTTTTGTTTTACTTTTATTATTTTTATTATTATTAGTTAAATTTTTCTATTTTTATTATCTATTTCTATTATTATTATTATTAATAATATTTTCTTTAAGTATTATTATTTATTAAGCCTTAGTGTTGTTTACTTTTATTCCATTATTATTATTATTCTTATTATTATTAGTTAGCTTTTTCTATTTTTATTATCCATTACTATTAATATTAGTATTATTATTATTGTTTTATGTCACTATCCATCATCCCAAACAAATCACAACTTTTCACCCAATTTTATTCAGCATCCCACAGCTACATGCTTCCACTACCTCAATTCCACTAAAAAATACAGCTCATACAAAACAATCCTATCCAAACTTTTCACAGCCTGTAACAAATTTTTTCTCGTGAATCATCTCACTCAAATCCCCTCATTACCCTCAACAATTGCATCTATAAAATGGTCCTTCATTTCACTCATTTAGAGAGGCTTGGACAATCAAAACATTTGCAAAGAAAAGTTCACGGACAAGCTTCAAACCTTCAGTAAATACAAAAAACTCAGAACCTCACCATTTTTTTCTTAAACACAATAAACCCTAAAAAATAACCATTCCTCAAATACTCACACTCTTCCATTCATTTACCTTCATAAAATCATAAAAATAAAGAAAAAATATATATATGAAGAAATTATGAATGAAAAACAACAGAAATCCTCATAACACAAGCACCAAAAATCCAAAAAATCCAAAAAATCCCACTCCCAATCCATCTTTAAGCTTCACATAAACCACAAAAAAAATTAAACCATTCATCAACCATTCTGCATATCTCACTGCATAAACAATTATAACCACTCAACACCATTCAAACCATTCAACAATAACTTCAAACCACCATAACCGTTGAAAATCCTTTTCACCAAAACCAGAAAAATTGCTCTTCTTTCTCAAACGACAACTTCATCCCTCACGATAAAACCCCACCGCGTCAACTCGCAGTCACCATTAACCGAGAACGCCGCCCGTCCACCGCGAAACAACCTTCGAATCGCGAGAGCAAACCGCAAGATCCATCCGATGTCACAAAACCAAATCCCTAAAGCTCAAACGCCGACCATCTACCCCATCCGAAACCGCCGTGAGAGTGAACAGAGGCCTTGAAATCGGGAGCGAAAATCAGAAACGTCGAGAAATTGTTGCGAGAGAGAGAGGATCGGCGAGTGAAAAAAAAAACGAACATGAACCGCGAATGAGAGTGGTAGGACCGCCATCGTGGTGGGTTTCGTTTTTCTCTCTCTTCTTTTGAGTTTCTTGCTGCACTTTTGTTTATCATGTTTGGAAGATATATAATTTGTATTTTAAAAAAAAGTGTTCTTTTTCTTTTAATATGGCTTTATTTTATATTATTTAATTGGTGTAATGACCATTTCATTTTTTTTGACTGATGATGCCTTTCGAAGGCTAGGTCATGTGTTTTGAATTTAAACATTTGTTTTGAATTTTTTTTTTAATGGGCTTTGAAGCCTACCTGCTATTTTATTCACAGACCCACAAATTTAGTACCATACTCCCCTTTGTCTGCTTTTTTAATCTACATAATATTTGTTTATTATTAAAGATATGGTAGTGAACTATGAATCTATATTTACGATTTTACTTTAGGGTCTATGATATAAATGCTTATTTTTTGATATTCGGTTTCGATCCGACGTTATCAAAATCGCTATGAGACTATTCTTTATTATATTTTATTTCTAGCAATTATTAATTAATTTTTTTAAATCTATTATTATCGATTTATTTATTTTTAGGGCCAATGATATAAAAAAAATTAAATTATTTCTAATATCTTTAATTGGAGAATTTAATTAATATGAGCCCTTTTATTTAATTATTATATTATTTAATTACAACAAAACAAATTTAATTTAGTTTTTTATTTTATCATATCATTTCGATTATTAAACATATTATTAAATTTATTGTCAATTTAATTCAATTATTTGTATTTTATAACCTTATTGCAATTTAATTTTTTTACATTTCAATTTAATTCACTTATTTATGTTTCTCACAATTTGTTGTTTTAATCGATTCGCGAACCATGTAAGTCGAGCGCATCGTGCCTCGCCATCAAACTTTTTCGAACTCGACATTCAAATATTTTTATAATCAAAGTAATGGATAAACTGAATTCTGGAGTCTCGCATTCCTCGAATTCTTGAATGAACGCTCCTGAGGCTCGCTCCACGGGATGCTGGTTCATTCAACTTTCCGTAATTAAAATATTTAATACATATATCAAATAATGAAAGAATTGAATTCTGGAATCTAGCATTCCTTGAATTCTCGAATAAACTCTCCTGAGGCCCGCCCCTCAAGACACAGTTTATTTACCCTTTCATTCTTAAAAAAAAACCCTAACCAGATCAAACATCTTTTAAAAGCGAACATTATCTAAATCCCTTCTATTTCACAAACAAGCTAGCGCTTCAGCCTCCTATCGCGAGCAGACAAGCCAACGCTTAGCAGTAGAATGCAGTTTAAATAACTGTTCATTAAAACAAACTAGCCAACCTTAGTACCACGAACTACGAGGCTCTGACTTTCCCATTGCACAAGGGAATACGTAGGCACACAGATCTTACTCCTTGCCGAGCACTCTAGGAATAAAACAACCCATTTCCCGTAACCTTATATTAGAATTGTTCGGATTTACTCTTTATTATTCGAATAAAACAGAAAGCATAAGTCAACATTAAATCGCAAAATTAAATTAAGAGGTTCCCGTTGAGTACAACGGCCGTAAGGGGTGCTAATACCTTCCCCTTACGGAATCGACTCCCGAACTTAGAATCTGGTTTCAAAGACCTTGTTCTATCCATCTGTTTTTTCAAAAAGGTTTCTCGATATTTTCCTTTTCCTTAATTGGAATAAAATAAGTTCGGTGGCGACTCTGTTGTTTTAATTTTTATCCGCGGTATTTGTTTTATCGCGAGGTCGTATTTTTCGAGGTGCGACAGCTGGCGACTCTGTTGGGGATAGCTAGAGAGTCAAGCCTAACTTAGTTTACTTTGCAATTAATGTTGACTTTGCTTATTTGTTTTCTTCACACTTTTTTATTTATGCATGTTTATTTTCTATCTTCTTATTATGATCATTATCATACTTTCTTGTTGGATCTTGGGACGACATCTGAGTTTTCGAAAAAGAAAAGGGAACACCTAGTTTATAATTGGAAGTTATTAGTGTTAGTCTCCAAGGACTCGCTCCTTGCAAGCCTAGCATGAAAGCTCCCCCAGAGAGTAGACCTATTCATAGATCTCGTCATAACACAGCTAGCCTGTCGCATGACTTGATTCATAAAAGGGATGTGACTCTGGGACCACTTTTAGAACCGGTTTCAATGTTAGTAGTTGCGTAATGTTAGTCTCTGAGGACCCGCTCCTCATATGGCTAACATGAGAACTCCACTCAAGGTAGACCCTATCGTTATTATCGTCATAATACAGCTAGCCTGCGGCAGGATGTTAGTACGATCAGCGTCCATGACCATGAGTATCTTATCCATAACCGTAGAAACTATCCTGTGAGTGGTTTTACGGGTAAAGAACTTAGAACATTCCTATAAGAGTCTACCTGCTAAGATTACTTTTATCAGAGATACCGGTTATTTACTCGTTACTATGGTTCACCTCAGAGTAGATTATACTCGTGATCCTGGATCTTGCATTACATTCATGCGCATATTAATTTCATTTGCATTAATTGTTCATCTTGCATTTCATTCCAAAGCCATAAACTCATTCCCTGTTCCTCCATCTTCAGTAAATCAGGCTGGTTTCCCGACGCTCGTATCGTGCTAGACGCCAGTACCTAACTCGAGCCAACACTAGAAGACTGATGGACGTGATTCAAGAAGAACAAGCTTCTATGAGGGAAGAGATTGACTCGGTCAAGAACAAGATTGACCAGATTTATGAGACCATACAAGCTTTGGCTAGGACGGAGGAACGTCGTGAAGCTGCTTTCGCAATGAACAATGCTCTAGTGCAAGGATCTGCCTTGCGCACAATGCCTTTGGTTCCAGTTCCAAATCCTTTGGTCTATGGTTTGCCTCCAGGCTTCACTCCTGCTATTGAAGAAACCACATCTCAACCAATACCAATCTCTGGTGTCACTGTTGGTGCTATTCCTCAAGCTCAACCTATTCCAACTCAAGTCCCGTTCCCTCATGCTGAAGAGGATCAACACGTTGAGTATGAGATGCATACTGTTGTTCCAATCACAACCCCTCATGTTGTTCAAGATTCTGAAGCTATGAAGATGTGTCGCGAGTTAGTTGAAAAACTCTGAATCATGGAAGGACACAACTCAACTTCTCTGAGTGCCTCAGACATGTGCTTAGTTCCAGATGTTGTGATCCCTGCTAAGTTCAAACCACCAGAATTCGAAAAATACAAAGGCCTCAGTTGTCCTGAACTCCATTTGAGGATGTATTGCAAAAAATGGCCGCTCATGCTAAAGATGACAGACTCATGATCCATTGCTTCCAAGACAGCCTGTCTGGAGCGTCTCTAGAATGGTACATGCAAATTGAGCGCAACAATGTTCGTACTTGGCTTGATCTATCTGATACATTCAAAAAGCAATACAAGTACAACACCGACTTAGCTCCTAACCGTACTCAACTTCAGAGTATGACCCAAAAGGAGATTGAATCCTTCAAAGAGTATGCCCAACGCTGGAGGGAGCTAGCCGCCAGAGTGCATCCTCCATTGGTTGACCGTGAATTGATCGATATCTTCATGGGCACCTTACAAGGGGAATACTACGAGAAGATGATCAGCAGCGTATCTTCTGGATTTTCAGACATGGTAATCGTCGGAGAAAGAATTGAAGAAGGTCTGAAAAGTGGAAAGATCCAAGGAGGCACTAGCAACATAACAAATGTCAAATAGCCTTTCAACGGGTATAAAAAGGGCGAAACAAACGCAATTTCTACTGCAAGTGGGAATCTGCAACAGAGTGCACCTACTCCAATCCCCTACTATCAGTACTCGTATGTTGCTGCTGCACAATATGCTCATATGCCTTATCAGCCAATTCCTCCAATGTCTTATCAACAGGCCATTCAAGCTCCATTTCCGCCTCAGATGGCTCATCAACCACGTCCATATCCTATGGTTGCAGATGCGCAGTATGCGCCTAATCCGTACCAACAACCGGCTTATCCACAACAGCCTAGTCAACAACGCCAACGCGCTCTTCAACAACGCCCACCATATCAACAAAGAGGATATGATAGGCACATTGATCCCCTGCCTATGTCATATTCCGAAATCTTTAATGGTTTGATGGCAAAAGGATCTCTTACTTTGAAAGATATGCCACCTCAAACTGGTAATGCCCGGAACTATGATGCCAATGCTCGCTGTGAGTATCACAAAGGCGCTCCAGGTCACACAATCGAGAACTGCCATGCCTTCAAACACATGGTTCAAGATATGATCAACTCTAAGGATCTCACCCTCACTCCGAGAAATCCAAATGTCCAGAACAATCCAATGCCGCCGCACGGCGCCAACAAGTGAAGACATTTGAAGGGGTTGTTGAAGACCAAACTGAGTAGTCTCCAATTCTGAAGCATTCAATCAAGAGAAGTTCAATTCCTCAAATCAAGGCAGCCAGTGCCATTTATGATTTACGCATTTCTGTTATTTTGTAATGTTTGTTTAAGTACTATTTGCTCTGAACATTGTTATTTGTACTTGGTTGCGTTAATGTTATGTTTATGCATGTTTTGAATCAATTTATTCGCATTCGCTCATTATTTATCATTTATAACAAAAATCACAAAAATATTTCCTCACGTCACTTTAGCAAATATTTTAGGGAGGATGATGAAAATGAAATACCCATAACTATTATGGTATGCTTTCAGTTAAAATCTCGTCAATGATGTACAAGAATTTTTTTTCAAATCCCCAAACACTGGGGAGATAAGGAGTTAATCCCTAGTCAACCCCTTCGAGCCTAGAAGTAGGAGTTTCTTTCGGATACAACCCTTACATCTAACTTGGGGCAGGGTAGTTGTTCAGTTAACCTGGCTACACGTTAAATCGCAAGATGAGACATCCCGTCGGAGGACCAATCAACAAATGACATGGCAGTCACAACATTCAACAAAATAAAAAAAACAAAAAAAAACACTAAGATGAGCACCCGAAGGGAGACTTAGTTGAAAAAAAAGAAATCAAAAGAGGAACTCAAATCCTCAGCAAACGCAAAACAAATATCAGTGACCACCAAATCAAGAATCAAAGGGTCACCAATAACAAAATAAGCTGACTGCCACTTCCAAGCGAACTTTAAAGCTTCATCTTCACTCTTGCAACGTCAAAACAAATGCATGTGTAGAGTTAACTGAACATAGGACTGGAGAACATTACGAAGAAGGGGTGGGTATGAATCAAACTTTGAGCCTTATATCCTTTGTTTCTCAAACCATTAACCATACCACGTTACAACCCTCAAAAGTCCTAATTGAGGCAGGGTTTATTTTGAAAGCATGCTACCAACAAGGTTGCGTAAATTGACTCCCATATATTTGCTAAATCTTCAATAGCGATTGCACATTATTCTTACTGCATCTTTCACACACTTTCTAAATCAGAACCTCGTTTGGGCTAACAGTCCATTCGTCACACTATCTCAATCATTCAAATAATTGACTTTTTTCAAAACTTATATGAACGTTGCGTTAACACTACCATTTGTGTATGAATAATTTAATTTCAATTCAGTGCTTGACATCAGTGCAATCCAAACAAGGGGCAGTCAAAAGAGAAATTTGAACTTCATTGGTGCCAACAGGAATCAAGACTACCTCAACAGTCCAATCAGGGGCAATTTATCTCAAAGTCCATTAGTCAGGGGCAAAATTATTCTTAATGGCCCAATCAGGGGAAAATCATCTTCAAACAACTCAACCAAGGGCAGACACCTACCAAATCCAGACGCTGGGGCAGATCATGTCATGGTCACTCTCAAAGCTTCCCCACCAGATTTATTTCAAATACCCTACAGACAGGGGCAAGCAAACAAGGAGCAAATCTTCCTCTCTTTTCCCAAGTTGAACAAGTAGATCTTGCCAGATGATGTTGGCTTTTCAAAGCAAAGCAATCATCACATGTCAATTAAGTCGCTCCGCTCATCAACAAGTGACCCAAACTTGGAGCATACAGATTCATCTCTTGAACATGCATCATCAAAGATCGAATTTCAGGGAATCAAACCCTCCACCCACCTAAAGTCCAATCATTATTGGCAACTACCAGACCAAATGTCCCCTAAGCTGGCGCTTTTATCGTTCCGATCACTTCATATGCATCATTATGCATCATTTACAGCATGTGCATCATATGCATACCTAAATAAATCAACTTTTCATACTCCCAACATTTTAACTTTCAGTAGTGCATAAACATTTGCATGGTATCTCCATCGTTATGGAATACCATTTCAAAAACAATCAAGCATAGTTGCATAATTCAGGATCCAGGATCAACGCAAGTTTCCAATCCTTTCCCTAGCGGAAGTCAGGATCATATCAATCGAAGATTCCAAGCATCTCTTCAGCAGTTTCAGTGGCTGTCCCCCATTGAATCTTTTCTCTTCAACTATTTTAATTTCTAGCCACTCGATTTTCCCTTTAGTGACGGGAATCGTTTTTTAAATTTCAGTCTTTTGCCTTATCATCCTCTGGTGATAAGTGATTTTATTTTTCAGTCATTTGCCTTATCATCCTCTGGTGATAAGTGATTTTATTTTCAGTTATTTGCCTTATCATCCTCTGGTGATAAGAGAATTTATTTTTAGTCGTTTGCCTTATCATCCTCTGGTGATAAGTGATTTTATATTTCAGTCATTTGCCTTATCATCTTCTAGTGATAAGTGATTTTATTTTCAGTTTGTTGTTGCCTTATCATCTTCTGGTGATAAGTGATTTTATTTTCAGTTATTTGCCTTATCATCCTCTGATGATAAGAGATTTTATTTTTAGTCGTTTGCCTTATCATCCTCTGGTGATAAGTGATTTTATTTTCAATTATTTGCCTTATCATCCTCTGGTGATAAGAGATTTTATTTTCAATCTGTTGTTGCCTTATTATCTTCTGGTGATAAGTGATATTATTTTCAGTTCTTTGCCTTATCATCCTCTGGTGATAAGAGATTTTAATTTTAGTCGTTAGCCTTATCATCCTCTAGTGATAAGAGATTTTATTTTTAGTCGTTTGCCTTATCATCCTTCGGTGATAAGTGATTTTATTTTCAGTTATTCGCTTTATCATCCGCTCAGTGATAAGTGATTTATTTTGTCAATTTGTTTCTTGTTGTGTCACTCATTATTTCCAATTTTATTCATATACTACTTTCACAATTTCTTTCTTTATCGGACAAATTTGGAGTCTGTTAGTATCCAATTATCTTACACCTTGAAAGTCTGAACGCAAGTCGGTTCATCTTATTCGGTCTAAGCCTATTCGATAGGGGCAACTGTCATACCCCAAATTTGTCCTACCTTTTATTTTACTGTCTAGTCATTGTTTTAAAAATACAAAAATATGTGCCATTTTATCTTTCTGTCTGATATTCGAAAAATCCAAAAATGTGTCATTTATTTTCAAAACTAGGAAATCAATTTTCATTCTTGTAGTTCAAACCCACTAGCTCATTTAATGTTTTTTCTTATATATATATATATATATATATATATATATATATATATATATATATATATATATATATATATATATATATATATAAATTTAAAAAAAAAACACAATTACCAAAAGTAAAAAAAAAAATATTTTCATTACTTTCAAAAAATTTTATTTCTCTTATCATAGATTTTACTTTTTTTATTAATATTTAATTATTATCCAAAAAAATATATACATAAAAAAATCTCTATTATTAGAAATTATTAGTTTTCTATTATCACTTCTACTATTATTACCATTATCCTTATCTTTAGTATTATTATTTAGAATCCTTAGTTTTGTTTTACTTTTATTATTTTTATTATTATTAGATAAATTTTTCTATTTTTATTATCTATTTCTATTATTATTATTATTATTATTATTATTATTATTATTATTATTATTATTATTATTATTATTTTCTTTAAGTATTATTATTTATTAAGCCTTAGTGTTGTTTACTTTTATTCCATTATTATAATTTTTCTTATTATTATTAGTTAGCTTTTAATATTTTTATTATCCATTACTATTAATATTAGTATTATTATTATTATTGTTTTATGTCACTATCTATCATCCCAAACAAATCACAACTTTTCACCCAATTTTATTCAGCATCCCACAACTACATGCTTCCATTACCTCAATTCCACTAAAAAATATAGCTCATACAAAACAATCCTATCCAAACTTTTCACAGCATGTAACAAATTTTTTCTCGTGAAGCATCTCACTCAAATCCCCTAATTACCCTCAACAATTGCATCTATAAAATGGTCCTTCATTTCACTCATTTAGAGAGGCTTGGACAATCAAAACATTTGCAAAGAAAAGTTCACGGACAAGCTTCAAACCTTCAGTAAATACAAAAAACTCAGAACCTCACCATTTTTTTCTTAAACACAATAAACCCTCAAAAATAAGCATTCCTCAAATACTCACACTCTTCCATTCATTTACCTTCATAAACTCACAAAAATAAAGAAAAAAAATATATATGAAGAAATTCTGAATGAAAAACTGCAGAAATCCTCATAACACAAGCACAAAAAATCCAAAAAATACCACTCCCAATCCATCTTCAAGCTTCACATAAACCACAAAAAAAACTAAACCATTCATCAACCATTCTGCATATCTCACTGCATAAACAACACATAACCATTCAACACCATTCAAACCATTCAACAATAACTTCAAACCACCATAACCGTTGAAAATCCTTTTCACCAAAACCAGAAAAATTGCTCTTCTTTCTCAAACGAAAACTTCATCCCTCACGATAAAACCCCACCGCGTCAACTCGCTGTCACCATTAACCGAGAACGCCGCCCGTCCACCGCGAAACAACCTTCGAATCGCGAGAGCAAACCGCGAGATCCATCCGCTGTCACAAAACCAAATCCCTAAAGCTCAAACACCGACCATCTACCCCATCCGAAACCGACGTGAGAGTGAACGGAGGCCTTGAAATCGCGAGCGAAAATCAGAAACGTCGAGAAATCGTTGCGAGAGAGAGATGATCGGCGAGTGAAAAAAAAACCGAACGTGAACCGCGAGTGAGAGTGATAGGACCGCCATCGTGGTGGGTTTCGTTTTTCTCTCTCTTCTTTTGAGTTTCTTGCTGCACTTTTGTTTATCATGTTTGGAAGATATATAATTTGTATTTTAAAAAAAAGTGTTCTTTTTCTTTTAATATGGCTTTATTTTATATTATTTAATTGGTGTAATGACCATTTCATTTTTGTTGACCGATGATGCCTTTGGAAGGCTAGGTCATGTGTTTTGAATTTAAACATTTGTTTTGAATTTTTTTTTAATGGGCTTTGAAGCCTACCTGCTATTTTATTCACAGACCCACAAATTTAGTACCATACTCCCTTTTGTCTGCTTTTTTAATCTACATAATATTTTTTTATTATTAAATATATGGTAGTGAACTATGAATCTATATTTACGATTTTACTTTAGGGTCTATGATATAAATGCGTATTTTTTGATATTCGGTTTCGATCCGACGTTATCAAAATCGCTATGAGACTATTCTTTATTATATTTTATTTCTAGCAATTATTAATTAATTTGTTTAAATCTATTATTATCGATTTATTTATGTTTAGGGCCAATGATATAAAAAAAATTAAATTATTTCTAATATCTTTAATTGGAGAATTTAATTAATATGAGCCCTTTTATTTAATTTATTATATTATTTAATTACAATAAAACAAATTTAATTTAGTTTTTTTATTTTATCATATCATTTCGATTATTAAACATATTATTAAATTTATTGTCAATTTAATTCAATTATTTGTATTTTATAACCTTATTGCAATTTAATTTTTTTACATTTCAATTTAATTCACTTATTTATGTTTCTCATAATTTGTTGTTTTAATCGATTCGCGAACCATGTAAACCGAGCGCATCGTGCCTCACCATCAAACTTTTCCGAACTCGACATTCAAATATTTTTATAATCAAAGTAATGAATAAACTGAATTCTTGAGTCTCGCATTCCTCGAATTCTTGAATGAACGCTCTTGAGGCTCGCTCCACGGGATGCTGGTTCATTCGACTTTCTGTAATTAAAATATTTAATACATATATCAAATAATGAAAGAATTGAATTTTGGAATCTAGCATTCCTCGAATTCTCGAATAAACTCTTCTGAGGCCCGGCCCTCAAGACGCAGTTTATTTACCCTTTCATTCTAAAAAAAAAACCTAACCAGATCAAACATCTTTTAAAAGCGAACATTATCTAAATCCCTTCTATTTCACAAACAAGCTAGCGCTTCAGCCTCCTATCGCGAGCAGACAAGCCAACGCTTAGCAGTAGAATGCGGTTTAAATAACTGTTCATTAAAACAAACTAGCCAACCTTAGTACCACGAACTACGAGGCTCTGACTTTGCCATTGCACAAGGGAATACGTAGGCACACGGATCTTACTCCTTGCCGAGCACCCTAGGAATAAAACAACCCATTTCCCCGTAACCTTATATTAGAATTGTTCGGATTTACTCTTTTATATTCGAAGAAAACAGAAAGCATAAGTCAACATTAAATCGCAAATTAAATTAAGAGGTTCCCGTTGAGTACAACGGACGTAAGGGGTGCTAATACCTTCCCCTTACGGAATCGACTCCCGAACTTAGAATCTGGTTTCAAAGACATTGTTCTATCCATCCGTTTTTTCAAAAAGGTTTCTCGATATTTTCCTTTTCCTTAATTGGAATAAAATAAGTTCGGTGGCCACTATGTTCTTTTAATTTTTATCCGCGGTATTTGTTTTATCGCGAGGTCGTATTTTTCGAGGTGCGACACATATAATTTGTGTTATTAAATTATATTAATATTAAATGTTATAATAATTTGTGTTATTAAGTTAATATTACTATAAATGTTATAAATTTGGCTAACCATTCATATTTATCTAGTGGTAAATAAGCATTTATATTCTGATTTTTAAGATAAAATGTGAAATTCAGGTGCACAATTCAGTTTTGTAATTAAAAACACAAAATGTACTGTAACTACTACACCATCAAAAAAATCTATAATATAATTACAAAAGTTAAAATACCTAAAAGACATAATTACATACCCCGTGGAGGAGAGGAAATAGCGTAATACGCATTAAACAACTGGAGTAGAACCGAATGCGGAGTTGGTGTGAGCGCTGCTTTTGCTTCTTCTATCTCTTCCTCCTCCTCATGGGTTATCTGTTCTTCTTCTTCTAGGTAAATTTCTTTGGAATGTTCCTGCTCAGACATAAGGTCTTCCTTCTTTTTATGTTGAATGCGTGCTGGTGAGTTTTTTTTAGGAACAAGAATAAGGAGTTAGAAACAAGAAATATACAAATTACCTCTTAGAGATCCTTCAATGAAAATGCAAATCAATACCTTTCAGTCAGGTACAAGAGTAAAGCATGACATGGTCATTTGTTGAGATTGTGTTTCAGAGTTTCAAAAATTACCTCTTATATATCCTTCAATGGGGCTTCAAAAGGTATGTTCTTAAATATTTCTCTACTCTCCTGCTTGTATATCGATCCTTATCTCTTTTACCTCCTTTCTTGTTCTCTGCTTTATCATTTTGACGGTTGTTATATGTGGTTGTGTTATTAGGGATGATGGCAACGTAACGAAGACAAGGCAAATATATGAAGTTGGTTGTTCTTTTTATTTTTTTTATTAGTCTCTATAGTTAAGGATTATGATATTTTATAGTTTAAAAAGTTAATAAATTGTGAAATTTTTAGAATTTTCTTTTGGATTGTGAATCTAATTTAGAAATTAGTAGATTTTTATTAGTGTTAATTGATTATTGATTTAGAGTATGCAACGATAAAATATGGTTTAATTTAATTAACAATATATATATATATATATATATATATATATATATATATATATATATATATATATACATATATATATATATATATATATATATATATATATATATAATTTTATCTTATTATGTGGTGTCTATTTAAATTACTGATATATAATTTACTCTCTTTTGAAAAAAAAAACATAATTGCTCTTGAAATTTTAAGCAAGTTGAGGGAAAAAATAGAAAGGTAAATTCTGAAGCAAGTTGAATATCTGCACCGATTTTGATTCAATTACTAAAAAAATGTCATATTTTCTTTTGTTTTTCTATTCATTTTGTCTCTATTCTTTGATTATTATTTACAATATTGTTTTTCCTTTTTACATGAAAAAAAAATGTACAGTGAAGTAATAACATGTTGTGCCAGTTTTGATAGGAATATGGTGATGAATTTTAACTATGCCAATGTTGATTGGATAATTCATCCTACTTATTTTCAAGTTGAATATCTGAACCGATTTTGTTTCAATTGCTAAAAAAGAAATGTCATATTTTGTTTTCTTTTTATATTCATTTCGTCTCTATTCTTTTGTTATTTTTACAATATTGTTTTTCCTTATTACAATAAAAAAATAGTACAATGAAGTAGTAACATGTTGTGTCAGTTTTGATAGGATTGGTAATGAATTTTAACTATGCGAATGTTGATTGGATAATTCATTCTACTAATTTTCTAAAGATGAACTCTCTGCATGAACAGTCTCACACACATACACACGCACACATACATTAATATATATATATATATATATATATATATATATATATATATATATATATATATATATATACATATAGATAGATATATATATATTATTCTCATATTAAGTATTGTTTTAAAAATTATGTCCAAATTAGTAATATGAAAACAACAATAAAAAGATTATTAATATATGAGTTTGAATACATTTATAAATGACAGATGAGAAGAAAAAAAGAGAGTTTGAATATTTGTAGAGAGTATGTTTGAATTGCTAAGAAAGCAATATCATAATTGCTTTTATTTTTCTTCGATTCCTCTTTGTTTCTCATCTTTTTATTCTCTGATTATTTTTTGGATTACATACTGTTTTTTCTTCTTACATGCAAATATAATTAGTAAGTACAGTGTAGTAACATGCTATGTCAGTAAACATGATTTTTATGGTATTAATCCATTTTAGTTAAATATATATCTTCTTCATATTTTTTTTAATTTCGTCAAACTAAAGAATTAATTGTTAAACGGTGAGATCTAAGTTATTTCTAAGAGACTTTGTTAGTATACTTTTGTAAATTTGGGGTGATAGAATTGCATTTGTACCAGCTAATACATAAAATATGGTGTAATGTCATGCATTTCAATCGGGTTTTATAAAAATCTAGTTTTACCCCCACATGCTACTTTAGATATTCCTTAGGACAACGTTTTTAATACTTCCTTACAATTTAGATCCCAAAGTTTTCAATACATCCTTAAAATCTAGATATAATAGATATAATATATAATTTATAAAGTAATGTATATTTATATATACCACTGTATGTGAACTAATACACCTATGACCATGTTGGTTAGATGGTTATATTTTTTTTCTGCACTTTCAAATGTTTATGTATCAAATCTTACTGTTGTATTTTTTTTTCTTTTCTATTTTGTTATAAAATTTTTGAAACCAAGGATTTAACCCACAACCTTAACTATAGACATAACTAAAATAATCACTTGAATTTGAATTTTTCTTTGTTATAATAAATATATTTTTCTTTTACATATTGCATTTTATTTATAAATTAATTTACACTCTTTTTTAGAATATTGTGGCATATAATTTGTGTTATTAAATTATATTAATATTAAATGTTATAATAATTTGTGTTATAAATTTGACTAACCATTCATATTTATCTAGTGGAAAATAAGCATTTATATTCTAATTTTTAAGATAAAATGTGAAATTCAGGTGCACAATTCAGTTTTGTAATTAAAACCACAAAATGCACTGTAACTACTACACCATCAAAAAAATCTATAATATAATTAATAAAATTAAAATAACTAAAAGAAATAATTGCATACCCCGTGGAGGAGAGGAAATAGCGTAATACGCATTAAACAACTGGAGTAGTACTGAATGCGGAGTTGGTGTGAACGCTGCTTTTGCTTCTTCTATCTCTTCCTCCTCCTCATGGGTTATATGTTCTTCTTCTTCTAGGTAAATGTCATTGGAATGTTCCTGCTCAGAATAGTGTCTTCCTTCTTGTTATGTTGAATGCGTGGTGGTGAGTTTTTTTTAGGAAAAAGAATAAGGAGTTAGAAACAAGAAATATACAAATTACTTCTTAGAGATCTTTCAAAGGGAATGCAAATCAAAACCTTTCAGTCAGGTACAAGAGTAAAGCAGGACATGGTCATTGGTTGAGATTGTGTTTCAAAGTTTCAAAAATTACCTCTTATAGATCATTCAATGGGGCTTCAAAAGGTATGTTCTTAAATATTTCTCTACTCTCCTGCTTGTATATCGATCCTTATCTCTCTTACCTCCTTTCTTGTTCTCCGCTTTATCATTTTGATGGTTTTTGTATGTGATTGTGTTATTAGGGATGATGGCAACGTAACAAAGACAAGGCAAATATATGAAGTTGGTTGTTCTTTTATTTTTTTTATTAGTCTCTATACTAAAGGATTATGATATTTTATAGTTTAAAAAGTTAATAAATTGTGAAATTTTTAGAATTTTCTTTTGGATTGTGAATCTTATTTAGAAATTAATAGATTTTTCTTAGTGTTAATTGATTATTGATTTAGAGTATGCAACGATAAAATACGGTTTAATTTAATTAACAATATATATATATATATATATATATATATATATATATATATATATATATATATATATATATATATATATATATATATATATATATAATTTTCTCTTATTAGGTGGTGTCTATTTAAATTACTGATATATAATATTCTCTCTTTTGAAAATAAAAACATAATAGCTCTTGAAATTTTAAGCAAGTTGAGGGAAAAATTAGAAAGGTAAATTCTGAAGCAAGTTGAATATCTGCACCGATTTTGTTTCAATTACTAAAAAAATGTCATATTTTCTTTTGTTTTTCCATTCATTTTGTCTCTATTCTTTGATTATTATTTACAATATTGTTTTTCCTTTTTACATGAAAAAAACGTACAGTGAAGTAATAACATGTTGTGCCAGTTTTGATAGGAATGTGGTGATGAATTTTAACTATGCCAATGTTGATTGGATAATTCATCCTACTTATTTTCTAGTTAAAACATTGATTGAGGTTATGTTTCTAAATATGAACTCTCCATATATATATATATATATATATATATATATATATATATATATATATATATATATATATATATATATATATATATATATATATATATATATATATATATATATATATATATATATATATATATATATATATATATATATATATATATATATATATATATATATATATATATATATATATATATATATATATATATATATATATATATATATATATATATATATATATATATATATATATATATATATATATATATATATATATATATATATATATATGGAGAGTCTGAAGCAAGTTGAATATCTGAACCGATTTTGTATTAATTGCTAAAAAAGAAATGTCATATTTTGTTTTCTTTTTATATTCATCTCGTCTCTATTCTTTTGTTATTTTTACAATATTGTTTTTCCTTTTTACATTAAAAAAATAGTACAATGAAGTAGTAACATGTTGTGTCAGTTTTGATAGGATTGGTGATGAATTTTAACTATGCGAATGTTGATTGGATAATTCATTCTACTAATTTTCTAAAGATGAACTCTCCGCATGAACATTCTCACACACATACACACACACATATATATATATATATATATATATATATATATATATATATATATATATATATATATATATATATATACATATAGATATATATACATTCTCATATTAAGTATTGTTTTAAAAATTATGTCCAAATTAGTAATATGAAAACAACAATAAAAGGATTATAAATATATGAGTTTGAATACATTTATAAATGACAGATGAGAAGAAAAAAAAAGAGATTGAATATTTGTAGAGAGTATGTTTGAATTGCTAAGAATGCAATATCATAATTGCTTTTATTGTTTTCTTCGATTCCTCTTTGTTTCTCATCTTTTTATTCTCTGATTATTTTTTAGATTACATACTGTTTTTTCTTCTTACATGAAAATATAAATAGTAAGTACAGTGTACTAACATGCTGTGTCAGTAAACATGATTTTTATGCTATTAATCCATTTTAGTTAAATATATATCTTCTTCATATTTTTTTAAATTTCGTCAAACTAAAGAATTAATTGTTAAACAGTGAGATCTAAGTTATTTCTAGGAGACTTCGTTAGTATATTTTTGTAAATTTGTGGTGATAGAATTGCATTTGTACCAGCTATTACATAAAATATGTTGTAATGTCATGCATTTCAATCGGGTTCAATAAAAATCTAGTTTTACCCCCACATGCTACTTTAGATATTCCTTAGGACAACGTTTTCAATACTTCCTTAAAATTTAGATCCCAAAGTTTTCAATACATCCTTAAAATCTAGATATAATAGATATAATATATAATTTATAAAGTAATGTATATTTATATATACCACTGTATGTGAAACTAATACACTTATGACCATGTTGGTTAGATGGTTATATTTTTTTTCTGCACTTTCAAATGTTTATGTATCAAATCTTACTGTTATATTTTTTTTCTTTTCTATTTTGTTATAAAAATTTTGAAACCAATGATTTAACCCACAACCTTAACTATAGACATAACAAAAATAATCACTTGATTTTAATTTTTCTTTGTTATAATAAATATATTTTTCTTTTACGTATTGCATTTTATTTATAAATTAATTTACACTCTTTTTTAGAATATTGTGGCATATAATTTGTGTTATTAAATTATATTAATATTAAATGTTATAATAATTTGTGTTATTAAGTTAATATTACTATAAATGTTATAAATTTGACTAACCATTCATATTTATCTAGTGGAAAATAAGCATTTATATTCTAATTTTTAAGATAAAATGTGAAATTCAGGTGCACAATTCAGATTTGTAAATAAAACCACAAAATATACAGTAACTACTACACCATTAAAAAATCTATAATATAATTACAAAAGTTAAAATAACTAAAAGAAATAATTGCATACCCCGTGGAGGAGAGGAAATTGCATAATACACATTAAACAACTGGAGTATAACCGAATGCGGAGTTGGTGTGAACGCTGCTTTTGCTTCTTCTATCTCTTCCTCCTCCTCATGGGTTATCTGTTCTTCTTCTTCTAGGTAAATGTCATTGGGATGTTCCTGCTCAGACATAGTGTGTTCCTTCTTGTTATGTTGAATGCGTGGTGGTGAGTTTTTTTTTAGGAACATGAATAAGGAGTTAGAAACAAGAAATATACAAATTACCTCTTAGAGATATTTCAATGGGAATGCAAATCAAAACCTTTCAGTCAGGTATAAGATTAAAGCAGGACATGGTCATTGGTTGAGATTGTGTTTCAGAGTTTCAAAAATTACCTCTTATAGATCCTTCAATGGGGCTTCAAAAGGTATGTTCTTAAATATTTCTCTACTCTCCTGCTTGTATATCATTCCTTATCTCTCTTACCTCCTTTCCTGTTCTCCGCTTTATCATTTTGACGGTTGTTGTATGTGGTTTTGTTATTAGGGATGATGGCAACGTAACGAAGACAAGGCAAATATATGAAGTTGGTTGTTCTTTTATTTTTTTTATTAGTCTCTATAGTTAAGGATTATGATAATTTATAGTTTAAAAAGTTAATAAATTCTGAAATTTTTAAAATTTTCTTTTGGATTGTGACTCTTATTTAGAAATTAATAGATTTTTATTAGTGTTAATTGATTATTGATTTAGAGTATGCAACGATAAAATACGGTTTAATTTAATTAACAATATATATATATATATATATATATATATATATATATATATATATATATATATATATATATACATATATATATATATATATATATACATATATTTTTTTTCTCTTATTATGTGGTGTCTATTTAAATTACTGATATATAATTTTCTCTCTTTTGAAAAAAAAAACATAATTGCTCTTAATATTTTAAGCAAGTTGAGGGAAAAAATAGAAAGGTAAATTCTGAAGCAAGTTGAATATTTGCACCGATTTTGTTTCAATTACTAAAACAATGTCATATTTTCTTTTGTTTTTCTATTCATTTTGTCTCTGTTCTTTGATTATTATTTACAATATTGTTTTTCCTTTTTACATGAAAAAAAACGTACAGTGAAGTAATAACATGTTGTGCCAGTTTTGATAGGAATGTGGTGATGAATTTTAACTATGCCAATGTTGATTGGATAATTCATCCTACTTATTTTCTAGTTCAAACATTGATTGATGTTATGTTTCTAAATATGAACTCTCCATATATATATATATATATATATATATATATATATATATATATATATATATATATATATATATATATATATATATATATATATATATATATATATATATATATATATATATATATATATATGGAGAGTCTGAAGCAAGTTGAATATCTGAACCGATTTTGTATTAATTGCTAAAAAAGAAATGTCATATTTTGTTTTCTTTTTATATTCATCTCGTCTCTATTCTTTTGTTATTTTTACAATATTGTTTTTCCTTTTTACATTAAAAAAATAGTACAATGAAGTAGTAACATGTTGTGTCAGTTTTGATAGGATTGGTGATGAATTTTAACTATGCGAATGTTGATTGGATAATTCATTCTACTAATTTTCTAAAGATGAACTCTCCGCATGAACATTCTCACACACATACACACACACATACACACACATATATATATATATATATATATATATATATATATATATATATATATATATATATATATATATATATATATATATATTTATACATATAGATATATATACATTCTCATATTAAGTATTGTTTTAAAAATTATGTCCAAATTAGTAATATGAAAACAACAATAAAAGGATTATAAATATATGAGTTTGAATACATTTATAAATGACAGATGAGAAGAAAAAAAAAGAGATTGAATATTTGTAGAGAGTATGTTTGAATTGCTAAGAATGCAATATCATAATTGCTTTTATTGTTTTCTTCGATTCCTCTTTGTTTCTCATCTTTTTATTCTCTGATTATTTTTTAGATTACATACTGTTTTTTCTTCTTACATGAAAATATAAATAGTAAGTACAGTGTACTAACATGCTGTGTCAGTAAACATGATTTTTATGCTATTAATCCATTTTAGTTAAATATATATCTTCTTCATATTTTTTTAAATTTCGTCAATCTAAAGAATTAATTGTTAAACAGTGAGATCTAAGTTATTTCTAGGAGACTTCGTTAGTATATTTTTGTAAATTTGTGGTGATAGAATTGCATTTGTACCAGCTATTACATAAAATATGTTGTAATGTCATGCATTTCAATCGGGTTCAATAAAAATCTAGTTTTACCCCCACATGCTACTTTAGATATTCCTTAGGACAACGTTTTCAATACTTCCTTAAAATTTAGATCCCAAAGTTTTCAATACATCCTTAAAATCTAGATATAATAGATATAATTTATAATTTATAAAGTAATGTATATTTATATATACCACTGTATGTGAAACTAATACACTTATGACCATGTTGGTTAGATGGTTATATTTTTTTTCTGCACTTTCAAATGTTTATGTATCAAATCTTACTGTTATATTTTTTTTCTTTTCTATTTTGTTATAAAATTTTTGAAACCAATGATTTAACCCACAACCTTAACTATAGACATAACAAAAATAATCACTTGATTTTAATTTTTCTTTGTTATAATAAATATATTTTTCTTTTACATATTGCATTTTATTTATAAATTAATTTACACTCTTTTTTAGAATATTGTGGCATATAATTTGTGTTATTAAATTATATTAATATTAAATGTTATAATAATTTGTGTTATTAAGTTAATATTACTATAAATGTTATAAATTTGACTAACCATTCATATTTATCTAGTGGAAAATAAGCATTTATATTCTAATTTTTAAGATAAAATGTGAAATTCAGGTGCACAATTCAGATTTGTAAATAAAACCACAAAATATACAGTAACTACTACACCATTAAAAAATCTATAATATAATTATAAAAGTTAAAATAACTAAAAGAAATAATTGCATACCCCGTGGAGGAGAGGAAATTGCGTAATACACATTAAACAACTGGAGTATAACCGAATGCGGAGTTGGTGTGAACGCTGCTTTTGCTTCTTCTATCTCTTCCTCCTCCTCATGGGTTATCTGTTCTTCTTCTTCTAGGTAAATGTCATTGGGATGTTCCTGCTCAGACATAGTGTGTTCCTTCTTGTTATGTTGAATGCGTGGTGGTGAGTTTTTTTTTAGGAACATGAATAAGGAGTTAGAAACAAGAAATATACAAATTACCTCTTAGAGATATTTCAATGGGAATGCAAATCAAAACCTTTCAGTCAGGTATAAGATTAAAGCAGGACATGGTCATTGGTTGAGATTGTGTTTCAGAGTTTCAAAAATTACCTCTTATAGATCCTTCAATGGGGCTTCAAAAGGTATGTTCTTAAATATTTCTCTACTCTCCTGCTTGTATATCATTCCTTATCTCTCTTACCTCCTTTCCTGTTCTCCGCTTTATCATTTTGACGGTTGTTGTATGTGGTTTTGTTATTAGGGATGATGGCAACGTAACGAAGACAAGGCAAATATATGAAGTTGGTTGTTCTTTTATTTTTTTTATTAGTCTCTATAGTTAAGGATTATGATAATTTATAGTTTAAAAAGTTAATAAATTCTGAAATTTTTAAAATTTTCTTTTGGATTGTGACTCTTATTTAGAAATTAATAGATTTTTATTAGTGTTAATTGATTATTGATTTAGAGTATGCAACGATAAAATACGGTTTAATTTAATTAACAATATATATATATATATATATATATATATATATATATATATATATATATATATATATATATATATATATATATACATATATTTTTTTTCTCTTATTATGTGGTGTCTATTTAAATTACTGATATATAATTTTCTCTCTTTTGAAAAAAAAAACATAATTGCTCTTAATATTTTAAGCAAGTTGAGGGAAAAAATAGAAAGGTAAATTCTGAAGCAAGTTGAATATTTGCACCGATTTTGTTTCAATTACTAAAACAATGTCATATTTTCTTTTGTTTTTCTATTCATTTTGTCTCTGTTCTTTGATTATTATTTACAATATTGTTTTTCCTTTTTACATGAAAAAAAACGTACAGTGAAGTAATAACATGTTGTGCCAGTTTTGATAGGAATGTGGTGATGAATTTTAACTATGCCAATGTTGATTGGATAATTCATCCTACTTATTTTCTAGTTCAAACATTGATTGATGTTATGTTTCTAAATATGAACTCTCCATATATATATATATATATATATATATATATATATATATATATATATATATATATATATATATATATATATATATATATATATATATATATATATATATATATATATATATATATATATATATATATATATATATATATATATATATATATATATATATATATATATATATATATATATATATATATATATATATATATATATATATATATATATATATATATATATATATATATATATATATATATATATATATATATATATATATATATATATATATATATATGGAGAGTCTGAAGCAAGTTGAATATCTGAACCGATTTTGTATTAATTGCTAAAAAAGAAATGTCATATTTTGTTTTCTTTTTATATTCATCTCGTCTCTATTCTTTTGTTATTTTTACAATATTGTTTTTCCTTTTTACATTAAAAAAATAGTACAATGAAGTAGTAACATGTTGTGTCAGTTTTGATAGGATTGGTGATGAATTTTAACTATGCGAATGTTGATTGGATAATTCATTCTACTAATTTTCTAAAGATGAACTCTCCGCATGAACATTCTCACACACATACACACACACATACACACATATATATATATATATATATATATATATATATATATATATATATATATATATATATATATATATATATATATATATATATATATATATATATATATATATATATATATATATATATATATATATATATATATATATATATATATATATTTATACATATAGATATATATACATTCTCATATTAAGTATTGTTTTAAAAATTATGTCCAAATTAGTAATATGAAAACAACAATAAAAGGATTATAAATATATGAGTTTGAATACATTTATAAATGACAGATGAGAAGAAAAAAAAAGAGATTGAATATTTGTAGAGAGTATGTTTGAATTGCTAAGAATGCAATATCATAATTGCTTTTATTGTTTTCTTCGATTCCTCTTTGTTTCTCATCTTTTTATTCTCTGATTATTTTTTAGATTACATACTGTTTTTTCTTCTTACATGAAAATATAAATAGTAAGTACAGTGTACTAACATGCTGTGTCAGTAAACATGATTTTTATGCTATTAATCCATTTTAGTTAAATATATATCTTCTTCATATTTTTTTAAATTTCGTCAAACTAAAGAATTAATTGTTAAACAGTGAGATCTAAGTTATTTCTAGGAGACTTCGTTAGTATATTTTTGTAAATTTGTGGTGATAGAATTGCATTTGTACCAGCTATTACATAAAATATGTTGTAATGTCATGCATTTCAATCGGGTTCAATAAAAATCTAGTTTTACCCCCACATGCTACTTTAGATATTCCTTAGGACAACGTTTTCAATACTTCCTTAAAATTTAGATCCCAAAGTTTTCAATACATCCTTAAAATCTAGATATAATAGATATAATTTATAATTTATAAAGTAATGTATATTTATATATACCACTGTATGTGAAACTAATACACTTATGACCATGTTGGTTAGATGGTTATATTTTTTTCCTGCACTTTCAAATGTTTATGTATCAAATCTTACTGTTATATTTTTTTTCTTTTCTATTTTGTTATAAAAATTTTGAAACCAATGATTTAACCCACAACCTTAACTATAGACATAACAAAAATAATCACTTGATTTTAATTTTTCTTTGTTATAATAAATATATTTTTCTTTTACATATTGCATTTTATTTATAAATTAATTTACACTCTTTTTTAGAATATTGTGGCATATAATTTGTGTTATTAAATTATATTAATATTAAATGTTATAATAATTTGTGTTATTAAGTTAATATTACTATAAATGTTATAAATTTGACTAACCATTCATATTTATCTAGTGGAAAATAAGCATTTATATTCTAATTTTTAAGATAAAATGTGAAATTCAGGTGCACAATTCAGATTTGTAAATAAAACCACAAAATATACAGTAACTACTACACCATTAAAAAATCTATAATATAATTACAAAAGTTAAAATAACTAAAAGAAATAATTGCATACCCCGTGGAGGAGAGGAAATTGCGTAATACACATTAAACAACTGGAGTAGAACCGAATGCGGAGTTGGTGTGAACGCTGCTTTTGCTTCTTCTATCTCTTCCTCCTCCTCATGGGTTATCTGTTCTTCTTCTTCTAGGTAAATGTCATTGGGATGTTCCTGCTCAGACATAGTGTGTTCCTTCTTGTTATGTTGAATGCGTGGTGGTGAGTTTTTTTTTAGGAACATGAATAAGGAGTTAGAAACAAGAAATATACAAATTACCTCTTATAGATATTTCAATGGGAATGCAAATCAAAACCTTTCAGTCAGGTATAAGATTAAAGCAGGACATGGTCATTGGTTGAGATTGTGTTTCAGAGTTTCAAAAATTACCTCTTATAGATCCTTCAATGGGGCTTCAAAAGGTATGTTCTTAAATATTTCTCTACTCTCCTGCTTGTATATCGATCCTTATCTCTCTTACCTCCTTTCCTGTTCTCCGCTTTATCATTTTGACGGTTGTTGTATGTGGTTTTGTTATTAGGGATGATGGCAACGTAACGAAGACAAGGCAAATATATGAAGTTGGTTGTTCTTTTATTTTTTTTATTAGTCTCTATAGTTAAGGATTATGATAATTTATAGTTTAAAAAGTTAATAAATTCTGAAATTTTTAAAATTTTCTTTTGGATTGTGACTCTTATTTAGAAATTAATAGATTATTATTAGTGTTAATTGATTATTGATTT